>JANHGL010012913.1:56748-67179 GCA_024611195.1 Ceyx melanurus | reverse complement strand
TCAACTGAGGAAAGAACTTCCTCCCTCCAGACTTCCTCTGTGGTCTTGGAGACCTGGGACTCCTGGTAGCTGACCTTTTATCCTACTGAAGCTCAATAGTATCACCTCCAGGGTGGCAAAGGATGCAGTTTCTTGTGAGGCACTTTAATGCTTTTTCTACTGCAGAATGTAGGTATCATATCTTCAGACATCCTTGTGGGGCTGGTCTTCTGACTTCTCTTTGCAGTATCTGATGGCCATTGCTGCAGTGTAGGTTAGGAGCCTGAAAATCTCCAAACTGCCTGGCAGAAAAACTGCCGGGTGTTCTGATGTGCCTGATGGGTTCTGCAAGAAGTATTAGGTTTGGTCTTCAAGCCAGAATATCCCAGCTTTCAATCCTTTGTCATAGCTTGCATGAATGTAATCATTTACACAATCAAGCCTTCTTCAAACAACCTTTATCTAGCTAAACTCCTGTTTTCTTTTTTTTTTTTGCTTTCCCCTCACATAGATAATGTGTAGTTGCACTTGAAAAGTTTAAAGTTGACTGTAACTGAAATGCTTTTTAGTCCTGCCTAAAATCTGTAACTAAGCAGCAATACAGATGGTTTCAAGAATAAATTGCTAATCAAATTCCAAAATATGGGAACAGGAGGATGTAAATCTGTGCCAATGCAACTGTTGTAAGGCTAAGTATCAAGTGCTGCTAAAATTTTTCTGCTTCAAACTGGGTACAGAAAATATCATTGTAAGAGGGAAGATGGATTGATTACAACAGTATTCCTGGTTGCAGGTACCCAAGAACAGTTTGATTTTAGAAACAGCAATATATCCTTTGTTCTCTTGATTTCTCACTCATGGGGAAAAAAAAAAGAAAATTCCTCCTATATCATATGTAGAATTCATGTTATAATACTCCTTACTATAAAATTGCTCAAGGAGGACAGAATGCCAAGCAAAAATGAGTTAACTATTTTACTGTTCCACTCAAAAGGGAGCATTATGTGCCTGTACCCTTCTAATTCTTTTGGAGAAGACTTTTCTGGGTAATGCAGAAAGAGGTCAGGCAGGTAATCCCACTGCTGTGCCAGCCAGAGCTACTGATTCCTGCAAAGACCTTGCTTTGGATCTGCAATCTGTAAAATGGAGCAATGATGATGTAAATACTGGCCCTGGAGGAATGATGCTGAAGAAGTACTGAGCGGTAAAGTATTCTTGCAATGAAGGTATCTTACATACCTGGTGAAAAGTAATGACTATGGTAATATGGAAGAAGATTACAGACCATGTCTTGCTGATCCTGTGTGGAAGTACTGGTGGGTCAGAGCTCAGTGCAGGGAGAACATCGGAAATGCCTGCCTTCTGTTGTCTCACCTGAAGCAGGTGTGCTACTGGCCTCACTCACATCTCCTGACAGTGAAGAAGTTGCTGGTGACTGAGTTTTCCAATGTAAAATTCACACTGCCTATTTGACTCTTTGAACTCAGTGACAGAACCTCTTAAGGCCTGGTTGTGCAGATCCTCTATGGTCTCATTCACACACGGCAAGAGTTGTCCTTCTGACATGAGCAGGTTACCAGTACAAACATGTTTTATTTAGAGCGTGAGGTGCAGAGCACCTCTTTTTCAAGTATATTGCTCTGTCACTTTCTGAACTCCAGCTCAGTTACTTAATATGTTATTTTTTTGACATGGTATGTCATCAAAGGGGACTTCTTTCACTTACTGAAAAACAGTAAAAGTTCATCCTGCTGTTCATCTCTGCAAGTGTGACACAGATGGGTTTTGCAGAAGTAAACTGCAGTTTGCTTGCTTAGAAAAGCTTGGTTACCTTCCTCTTTATAGTTGTGAATATTTTACTTGCAACCAACACCTGGTTTAAATTCATCACTATAAATATCTCCTAAACTAGGAATACCCTTCTTTATTCAGTGTTCCCAATCAATTTCTGCTAAGCCTTTTGTACCTGAAAATATATTATTAGTTTTAAAAAACATGGTGGGAAACCAAGTGCACCATTGAGATACTTACAAAATCACCTTATGTTATGTTTAAAATAAGACAGTCTCACAGAGGGTCTACCCCTCTGAAACTATAATCAGGAGTGCTGTTAGTCACTTCAGTTTTTGAATTTGATTCTCCTTCCCTAAACACTTTGGGTATTTTTAGTGTCACTGTAATTACCCTCCAGAGGGATTTAATTAAGAGTAAATATATCAGAATTCTTTCAATTGATTCAGAATTTTTATTACAGGCATAGTCTGATTTTCCACTAGTTTGTATCCTGCATGGCTGTTTACACCAATGAAAATAAGTTATTAAATGGTCTAAAACAAATTAAATTTTTACTGCACCCTTGTTTGACAATACTGCTCCATAAGATGCAAGGTGGTACAACCATTCAAGATATACATGCATTTAGTAGGAATTATCAAATATTGATGGAATTTAAATGAGCAAAGGATTACAGAAACAATGTAATCCCTTCATTTCTTGGGAAGGAGCAACGGTTCTGCTGTTGTAGGTCTTGGCTCAGAAGTCAACTTCATATTAATCTTGAAACCCTGAAATGACAATGACCTCCATCACTGCTTATGTGAGCTGGATTTGACCTGGTGATCTAAAGGTTGAAAGACCATACATTCCCTTTTATTTTTTATGTCATTTGCTAATAGATATTATTTTTTTATGCTATTCAAGGTCTTATATGCTACCCACTACTGTAGTTGAATGCTTTTATTTGAATACTTTCTGAGGGGACAGAAAGTAGTATGACTCACATGTCATTCCTAGTTTTGCTTTCTCTTCATGTGTATAGACATTTCTGGAAGATTAGAGAGTCTATGCTTTACCTTTTTTAAAATTTTTATTTTTTTTTTTTTCGTTTTACTAATGGAAGTGGATTAAGGATCTTGTCAAATACACAGGACAGTTCAAAAGATGTCTGCAGCATTGCCTCTGCTTCCTGGAAAGTAATCTGCCTTGCACAGAGGGATGCTTCATGCCAAAGTATTTCAGAAGCCAAATACATTCCTTGTCTCCACACATTTTTTAGGCTGTTTAATGGGAGCGTGAATCTGAAGAGAAGCTCTATAGGGAGCCAATGTAGTGAGTGGTCAGACTTAATATTCTCAAAACAATTCATGTTGCTGGTGGGGAAGAAGGCTGCTGCAAGCTACGGTTTCCATAGTCTGTCATTTTCTTGTTGGATAGATTTGCACTGCTGTAATTTTTCATGTGTAGTATTTGCATAGTCACAAGTACATTTTACATAGCCTTTCTATTTCTTATGCATGACTCAAAATTAGTGCCAACCTCTATGCATTTAATGGTACTAAGGTTGGAATTCAGCCCTGTGAGTTTTGTGCTGTGTCCATAAATATGAGGTTAATGAGTGAAAGTGTGAAATTCAATTATTAATGTGTATAAAAAAAAAAGAAAAAAGAAAAAAAGTAAGTTTTATCTTCTAGATAAATGCACAGTGGAATGAGAATAGCCCTTGGGCAGAGGCTTTCAGAGAGAGGTGGGGTCCGTATGTGTGCAGTGCATTACAATATACGATATGCAGGCAGAAATAATATGGGCAGTCCAAAGCAAAAGCTGAAACTGTGACTCTTAGGACTCTCTTGAAGTACAGCTCAACAAGAGAAGTTGAACTATGAGTCATCATGACAGGGCATGATGTGCTGAACTGACTTTTTATGGTGTATTTTTGATTTAGAGGATTCTGAGGTCGGATAGTGATGAAGATAATCCAAATAGGGGCAGGAGAAAGCTGGGGGTGTGTGTTTTACTGCAGCATGGGTGTCTATGTATCCTGTGGTCCTGTCTTCCTAGTGGAGTAAACCACCTTAGTACCATCTGGCAGCAGGGATGGTTCTAACTGATTGGTAGTAGATGTTCAGCCCTATCATTTTATCAGCAATTCCCACAAGCCTGTATTTTTGTGTTTGACAGGATATATATCTTCCAGATGAGGTTGCTTGTAGAAGAGGAATTAAAAAAAAAAAAAAAAAAAGTAAAAATGAAATAATTTAAAAAGAAGTTGTTGGTCAGAAAAGAGGAGGAAACCGTCTTCCTCTGGTACTATTCTGCATCTGCACTGAAACATGAGACCAGCTGCCTTTTAGCTGCCCCTACAATAGGAAAGAGTTTAATGTATATTTAAAGATTCAATGCACAGAAAACAGAATGATGACATCTCATTTCCATGCCCAATGACATGCACTCCAACCTCCAGCTATGCCGCTTCTACAATCTATTTTCCTTTGCTTTTTTATCCCCTTCCTTCCTAAAACCCTTCTTTGAGCTGTGTTTTTTGCTTGTGTTTAATTTTGAACTTATGTTCTTCAGTGACCAAATCCTTCTTCCTTTGTCTCTCTTCAGAGCCTTTATTGCTTTACATCCACTGGGAAGACCTGATCCAATTATCTCCCAAATTACATTTCAAGAGCCTGCAAGCCTGACTTCACAGATAAGCTGGAGAGCACCACAACCAATATAAATAAAGGACATAGCCTTTGCTGCTCTGTTCAGCAGTAGATGATGATTACCCATTTTTGCTCCATCATCATTTATTAGCAGAGGGAACAGCATCCCTACCATCATTCTCAATATTAAGTCATTTATGGTGATTGTTATTGTCTGTCATTTTATATTAGGGTAGCAGCTGCCACTCTCAGAGCTTGATGCGTCCTGACCAAACAGAGAAGATAGTTTCATGCCCAAATTTCTCACAGACTAAGCATGAGATGAGAAAACAGATAAATCAGCAGGCAGCTCAGATAACAGCAATGGTTAACTGATGCAATGGTTTACAGAAGTGCCTTGTTATTCTGCAGGCTCTGTCATTCTGTCTGCAGAAGGCAGAAACCCCTCTTGCTCAATTTAGTTTTGTTTTGCACATAACAAGTTACCTCTCCATTATATCTGTGTTCTCCCTGTACCCCTGCATCTGACTTGAGATAGGTGAAAGTAGCCATGCATCCTTTCCTGGAAGAGAGATACATTTTCCTGAAGCAACAAAGCCAGTATTTTTCAGCACAATGCTGTCTAATTTCTACTCAGTAGAAGTATTAGGGTAAGTACAAAGCAACCAGGTCTTTGGAAAGTGATGTGCTCCACTCTGCTGAAGAAGATGAACACATCTTTAATGGTTTCAGACATCTCCATTTTACTGTCATCATGAGTTTTGCAGACTTGGACAACATTGCTTGCACCCTAATAGTGCTGCAGAAGTACTTAGGGATACACTGACAAATAACATCTTACTGTATTATATGTAAAGATGTGTACATTTGCTTGACTTGATCTCACATAATCCATCAAAATCTCAATGAATTGAAAAGGCTGAATAAGCTTTAGGGATAGAAATTACATTTCCACTGTTGTCTTCCTGGTAAGTCGACTAATTCACAGCTAAGGGGTTCCTATTCCTTTGTTTCACAAGGCACTTAGTAAAATTGCTCTTCCTGGGAAAGTAGAGGTTTAAGACCAGTGTTTAGAGAAAGCATTGAGTCAGAGGCTGTGCTTGGTGTTTGCTTTTGGTTTGCTGTTTCTATCACATCTCCTGCTCGGCTACAGGAGGTAGGAAAATAGTGACAGAAGGGAAAAAAAAAGAAAAAAGGGAACAATTAAAAGAACATGAAACTCATCTTTCTTTAAAAACACTTTGTTGGGGAGGAGATTTTATTTGTTTTCAGTTTTTCAAAAGGAAAAAGTTTAATTCTGGAGTGCATTTTTCAAAGATGGGCTTAAGTTGAAAGTCATATTTGGACGCTCTTGAGCTTCCAGGCATTGAGGTGACCATTTCTCACCATCAGACAGGTAAACACAGGAACATGGTTGCAGAGACAGCCTGCAGGATGTTTGTAACCATGCCTACTAAGGACTGATCAGATCAACATCAGACAATATTTGAGTCATGTTAACTTAGGCAGAGACTGAGCCCAGAAGTCAGGTAGAGTGGAGTAGCTTAAATACCCTCTCCTCTTCTGGATATCTGTAGAGCTCCCATGCAGCTAAACGGTAGTGAGATTTATCTTGAACTTGCTGGATTGCCCCACAGGCTGCTCAGCATTTCTGTGCACTCTTGTGCCCAAATGCTATCCCTCCAGGAGGTCGCTGTGCAGTTCCAGTGCTGGAGAGTCTCAGGAGGTTCTCTGGGGATAGTGCTCCTGTGACACCTGCCCAGACACCCCTGCTTTTCTACTGTCAAGGTTTTTCAAGCCCTTTTACATTTTTCCAGTCCTTTTATCTAGCAGAAGAAAACTGAAGGAGGGGTTCAAATTGAAAGTGGAGGACTGAAAAATATCAGATCATTTTATCTGGAAGAGACTTTTAAGGACATCAAGTCCAGTCCAACCTGTGCTCCAGCTTGAGCCTTATGTCTGATTGCACTGGATGATGTTGGAATGATTATACTGTCCTAGTTTCTCTGAAGGCAGCTTATTAGCAGCATGCTCTTAATGGCTGAAATCCACTCTTTCCTAACTCTCCTATTGCTTCTTTACCATCCCCATTTACTTGTTGCCTAGCTTTCATGTTTCTTCTGAACTTCCACAGGAAACAATCTGGGAAGAAGAGAAAGTGTTCTGTGCTTTTTTTGTGTTTTAGCTGAACTATTCATGGCAATGGAACAAAAGTTGGCCTTTCTGCAGAGGAATGATTTTTCATGTATGACAACCTTTTTAATACATTACAATTGTGCTTCTTAATATAATTCTAAAGCTATTTAGGGTGGTTTTGCTGATTGTTCTTCTGAAAAAAAAACCAAAAGCAAGCTATTCAAGTGTTGAGAGGGAGAAATGTATTTCCTGATCTGAAGCTGTGGTTTTTCTAACTCAAAATTCTAAAAAATTTTAACTATTTTGATGGTGTTTCATATATTCCATGGACAATTGGTATAATGGTATGAAATCAGTATAAAGAAGAAAATCAACAGCAACTGAACCAACTCGTAGTTTGGTGACATACCTCTCAGCCACACCTGATTCTCAGATGACCAAAGTCTGTTTCCTAAATGGATGATCTTTCACCTTTTCAGAATAAAGAAATGAAATGAGTTCTGTATTATTCACGTTTTACTAATCTTATTTGTTAAGATTAAAGTTTAAATTGCTTGGATGAAAGATTACTCAGATTAAATTACTACTCAGTACAACTAAGAGACAGTTTCTTTGTTCAGGGTTTACACAGCGTAATGAGGTCCTGCACAATATCCTGGGGACTTTGAAGCCCGGAGCTATTGCTAGCAAATGTTAGTGGTGTGAATCTGATTGTCTGCTCCCCTGGGTAAGCTACTTCTTCTCTGGCTTTCTCATCCATGTTTTTTTCCTGATTTGTCACAGGTAAGTGGTGAGCACCCTGCTGTGTCATGACCTTGAGGGTAGAAGATGTACCACCGCACATTCTTCTTTGTAGGGAGGACAGCAACATCTAGAAAGTGGCCAATGGTTTCTTTGATACTTGACTGCCTTCTTTCCCGTCACTGATTTCCAAAGAAGCCACCACCTGCTACCAAGCACAACCCTCACCCTGCTTTAGCCTGACCACTTAAAAAAAGCACCTTTGAAGGGGGAAGAAGATTCTTGTGAGAATTTTTCTGGGGTAGGAATCAGCATTGCCCTTCAACCAGACCCTCATACTGGCAGTTTAGTGTGCGACACCAGGCTGAAGAAAGACTTCAAAGTATGCTAAACCCTTTTCCTGTAGTCCCTGCCATGTCTTTTTTTTGACCTTTTCTCTGAGAGATAGGTCCACTAGTGAAGAGAAGATAATTCAGCTCATTGGGCCTCTTGGGACTCCCTCTGAGGGAAGGAATAACAATTCAGCAGCAGCTTTACTGATCTGTATAGAAAAATCAAGCTCCTTTTTTTTTTTTTTCTGACCCTGCTAGCTTGCCACATACAGCTGTAAAACTTTATGCTCTTAATCTAGAAAGGCAGCTGGAATTTTCAGCTGTAGGCTGTCAAATTCCATGTTCATACCACACTGGATTAAATGATAACAGCAGAATAATTCTTTTAATAAGATATTTAAGGCATATTCAAAGAGAAGCTTTTGTGAAACAAACACATAGTAATTTTACAGTGTCAGACCAAAACCAGACACTAGATTTTGCAGCTGTGTTTTTGGTTTTGTTTTTTTTTGTAGAAAAGATTGTTATTGGTAATTCAGCAGATCAGTCCTGGTAGTGTTACAAACATCCTTATGATATCAGTTCCTAGTGAAAGACTACCAAGCCACTGATCTGGAAATGGAGTGTGCTGGAAATCTGCCACTTCATAGATGCCCAGACAATGTGAAAAGTATTATATAAACATAGACTGAAAAGGACCCTTTAGATCACTGAGCTCAGCCCCCTGTTACTGCATTTGACCATTTGATAGGTGTTCCAATACAAAGGAGCCACAAAAGTTTTGCCATCTCCCTGTGACAAATTGCAGATCTATAGCAAAAGGCCCAAACAGGCTGGTATACATTAGAGATGAAAACTGAGAGGGATCAAGGGTTTCACTGCTGATTTTAGTTTTCATTAGCAGTTATTCTGTTAGTTAATTATCAGATTATCCCAATAGTTACATTAAACTGTCCTACAAAGGTAGATAAGACTTGATCATTCCCACCAATCTGATTTTGGGGAAAGTTCCTTTGAAACACCAGATCTGGCAGATGACACGTATAACCTTCTGGGTATATCCCAAAGGCACTCATGGGATTTATACTTCAATAGAGGCGCCAATGTAGCATGTCTTACCTCTAGTTGAGATCTAACTCTGGTCCTTCAAATGGGAGTAAAAAAAAAATAAATCACAGAAGTCAAGTTTGTGGGAAGAAGGGAAATAAACTTCTCTATAAAAGCCAAGAAAAATCTGAGGCATGAGATTATATAGCTGTGGTGCAAATGAGCACAGTGAACAAATGCCTCCTTCTTTTGGAGACAAAGGACAAAAGGACTCACAACAAGTTTAAACTTTTGATACCAGGATCTCCTCCTCAGCCTACCACACAGTCCCTTTCAAAAAGCTGTGAGGCTTCATTTTACAGATGATGAGGATCTGTGCATCTCCAGGCTGATCAGGAGTTCAGATTGTCTCTCCTCATCAGTTTGAAAATATGTTGTGTAGCCCGTGAGTCTGTTTTGAATTTAATTTTTTATAATCTTAAGTAGAAGGAATTCTTTCTATCTTTCACTCATACAAGACAGACACTGTATAACTTTCATGGCTGTATCAAAATTTTCCTTCCTTTTTCAGCTTTTTATCAAAACATATTATGCTCCCAAGTGGGAACACATACCTGTCTGGCTAAATTGCATGGAAATAGTCTGTTACCTGCTTTATTTAGTGATCTGTTTCTATAAATGTAGACATACTCACACTGGAGGACCTCAGAAACACTTAGCTGGTAGGAGGTGCATGTGCCCATAAAGATGCATGTAAAACAATGTCCAGCTGTTACATTAGTAGACACAATGAACAGATCACAATGCTCAGGAGCACACCTGATCCCGAATGTTTTGCTTTGATTGCAAGTAAGAGCTATGGATATATAGGTAGGTACAAATATTTTATCCTTTTGTATGTCCCTAATAGAGTTTATAGATTTAGAAAAAGAATGGACTCTTTATTAGCTCTAGCCCAATATAATTATCTTGGATTTTTACAACATGCTGTGTCTTTAGAAAAAACTGTGAGCATCTGTAGAGGAATATTTTTTCAATCTCGTTTTTTAATAATGCTGCATATAAGACAAAACTAAATTTGAGGAGTTTCCTCAGTGACCGTTAGTAAAAGATGTAAGAAGCCACTGTTTACATAATAACTTGCAGCTGTTGAGAAGCTATTTTAGTCAATGCATACACCAAGTTTACAGTTACTGTCTCCAAATACCTGTGGTCTAGGCACTTACTTCAGTCTGCTCATTATTTAGAAGAAATCTATCCATAGCTCCTCCTTTGTCTCTCTCTGCCTTGACAAGAACCATCTACTAAGCCACTTAAAGAAATCCAAATCTGGTTTCTGACCACTAGCCTGAGCCCTCCCATGGCTTCGCCATGCAGGTTTGGGCTGGCACTGGTGAGCGTAGCTGTCACAGCTTGTTTAGCCCCACAGGAGGCTGGGGTCAGGGGACATGTCATTAGCAAAGCCACCTTTGCTGAGGGGGGGAGACAGGTTGCCAGTGCTCAGCTGGGTGATCCTAATTTAAGCCCATCATCTCATGTCTGGAGTTCACCAGCCCAGCACAGATGGAAGGAGAGGGAGTAATAGACGGATGTAACAGATTTTGTATATTTATATAGTTTATTAATTTCACAGAATCACAGAATGTTAGGGGTTGGAAGGGACCTAGAAGATCATCTAGTTCAACTCCTCTGCCAGAGCAGGGTCACCTAGACCAAGTCACCCAGGAACAGATCCAGGCAGGTCTTAAGTGTCTCCAGAGATGGAG
>JANHGL010012913.1:43040-56648 GCA_024611195.1 Ceyx melanurus | reverse complement strand
CCTCCAGACTTCCTCTGTGGTCTTGGAGACCTGGGACTCCTGGTAGCTGACCTTAGCAGTAAAGACCGAGGCAAAGTGGCATTCAGTAACTCAGCCTTCTCTCTGTCCTCAGTCACCAGGGCACCCGCTTCATCCAGCAGCGGGCCCACATTACCTGTAGGCTTCTTGGGATACACATAATCATTATTTCCTCCTCCCTTTTTTTATCCTGCTGAATTAAGGTAAATTGCATATCCTTATATAAATGCAGTGGATGTTTGATTAGCTATTGATTTTTTATTTTTCAAGAAATATTTTTAATCTATGTGATCATTACATCTAAAATTGCCTTTAATATCTTTGTATAAGAGCATATCTTTCTAAGGACCCTCACAGATTCATTTATATGCTTATTTCTCCCTATGATTTTTATTTCTGATTTTTTTTGGAGAGGGTTCACTGTTCACTCAGGGTAGGATTTCACTAAGGCTTTTTTTTTAAATACGATTCTTCTAATAAGCATTGGAACCAGTCTTGGAAACCATGATAGAAGGAAAATCCCTTTTAAACAAAAAATAATAGTGTTATCTGCTGCCTCTGCTGGGGTTAGTAAGGTTGTTATCCTTTTGTATACGAATTGCTTTGGGATAATAATGTTTTCTACTTGCTTATACATTTTTCATCAGACAAATCAGGCAAAAAGCTTGTACTGTACAGATCTGTAGCTGCTTTCCCATCCTGTAGCTGCAAGGGAAAGATGAGGTATGTTTTCATACTTGGAGAAAAAGGGTCAGAGTTAGAGGGGAAATATCGTATGAAAGTGCAAAGCCTTGGATGTAAGTAGCTAGCCCCTAAAGCAGGTGCTAACAAGACCTTCTTGACAACCACTGAGTTTCTTGTGTAGCAGAGGAAAAGTTACAGCTGAAAGAAACAGGCAAGGAATAGCATAGTACTGTATCTGACTGGGATTATAGCAGCTGAATGAGTCATTGTTATAAAATATGGGCAGCAGAGTGTCCTTTCATGTCTCTCGATGCAGATTGAATACAGTCCTGACCCAGATGACAAAATTCATTTTGATTGTTGTCCATATTTTTAAATGAAATGCATGTGGGGCTATTAACTTAGCTCCCCATCGAAGGTGGCTGCACCACAGCCTTGCCATATGTTTGGCAGTGTTTGAAGCACCTGGCATCCTCCAGAACAGACAGTCACATTTGAATGAGGATAAATATTAAACCATTTCACAGCTTTCTCTTCCATCTCCAGGGTAAGTATTTTTTACATTAAAAAAAAACCCCAAACAAAAACAACAACAAAAAAAACCCAACAGAAACATAACACAATATAAAAGGTTAAGCAAAAAAATTATATATATAAAATGTTTTATAAAAACAGAAAGAGAGAGGACAGGACTGGTGAGGATCCCAGGCTGCTCCCATGTCTGAGGAGGACAGGATGGGGAGGGATGCAGATTTCTTTCTTTGTCAGAAGGAGACACTGGACTTCAGGGTCAAAAAAAATTACAGATTATAAATTGTGTTTTATTATGGATCTATTATATTATTAGTAAAGCTTATATAGATTTTCTCAACCTGCAACAATCACTCCCTCAAGTTCCACCCCCATCAAATTTTCCTCTCTTTAATATAATTGAGAAACTGATATATTTAAGTGCATGCTGAGAAGGTCAGTCATGCCCTTTGGCTGAAAAAGGAGCAAGTTACATTTCTGTTGAATAAGGTTTAAATCTTTAATGAGCTATGAGTCTGGATTTCAACCAAACAGGAATACTGCATATCCATGTGCTTCTTATGGGGCAATTCTTTTAAAGTGTTACCACAGATATATGGTATGTTTTCTGGTTAAATAGATGTTGACATGATTACACAGGGTATTGTTAAGAGCAGTCTCGATTTACTCTGCCACTGAAAGGTGAACTCAGAGGGGAAAGCAAAGACTCGGACAATAACCAGAGAATGCAGAACCCATCATGTGACAGAAGTTAAAAGGGCTTTGCTAGTTTTATATAACAAAGGAAAATCTTAAAGAAAATGCCATTTATTTCTTTAAGCATGTTTCCAAGAGGAAAAGGTTCTTTCTTCTGAAGGGCAATGCAGCACAAGGATATAAATCAAATGTGAATACATTCATGTTGGACACAAAAAGGACTAGCAAATAAAAGAATGAGTCTCAGATGGACTTCTAGGGTGTTACTGGAGTCTATAACTTCTTTAATCACAAACCACATTATTTTGAAGCTAATTTTTCATAACTACACTAATAAAATGTGATGATATATTTGTCTACAATAGCAGGTAAATTACCTTGATGAGAAAAAAAAGAAGCTTTTTCTAATAATTTTATCAATGCTCTTAATTTCAACAATGTCTTCCAAAGCAGATCGGTGAGGAGTACTGAGGATTTCACAACATGCTTTCTAGCTGGAAATGATGCAACATTACTTTTCTTCATTTTAGAACAGTATAAAGGTAGAAATGAATTGAGTACTTGTGTTGTTTCACTCATTCCAAGGATCATTTTCACATCCCACTTGTATCATTCTTCTGCCTACAGCTGCTTCCACAAACATCTCAGTGGGTGGACTGAATCTAAGAAATACTTGTCCTTCTGCCAAGATTTCTCTCCCATTCAGTTTCCCCACCTTTTAAAGACATTTTATGTAGTACATAGCAACAGTGATACAGTAAAGAAGCCATCTCTGGAACATAGTATTTTCTGTTAATGTTTTATTAGCTAAAGTGAATGACCAGCTCTGCAAGAGGACAGTTGTTTATTTTTCTAGATTGTTTTTAATACTGCGCTGTGGGATTTTTTTGTAACATTCATCCCTAGTCATCTGTGTCCTATACACTGCTGAAGTGCAGCAGTAAAAAATACAGCCAGTTTTTCCACTGTACTTTTAACTTAAAATAGTCAAAGCGCAATAAACCCAGAGGCAAATTTGCTAAAATGAAGGAGTTCCAAATCGTCACAATTGTACTGGCAATTTTTGGCCCAGATGTGCACTGATGAGCATTACCATGGGAAGATGAGTAATGCCCGCTCTTCTCACTGTGCCTCTCAATGGAGATGCCGCAGGATGTCTGAAATAGCAGGACCAGAAAAATGTTGGGGAACCTGCACACTCATTTACTGGTACCAAGCTCTACCAGAGCTCCATAAAAATGAAAACAAGACAATGATATGGTTATGTCGTACATCTCTACATATCTATATGTTTCATTCATAAGAGTAGCTTCAACCTCTGTGCAGTTACAATGTTTGCTGCAATAAAAAACTGTTCCTCTAACAGGGCAAGGTCATTATCTTCATTACTTAACAATTTCCACAAAGACTTGTAGGCTATGTGACATTTTAAAAGCTCCCAAGTTTTTAAAAAAATGAAATCAAATAGGTTTTTCACCCATAATTATTATTTTTCTCACTGTTTAGAAATAGCAATAACAGCAGCCTCAGATTGTTATTTTAACATCCTTGTAGTACTGAAGAAGAAAAATATAAATTGAAAACAAACCAGAATAAAAACAGCATGAAGAAGGAATTGCTGAGGATGGTAGCCTGTAATTGTCATCTGAGTTGAGGTTCCAGGAAAACAAATGGATGCCACACTCTTCTTAGACTCCAAGCTTTAGGTCTGTAGGTCCCAAATTTTTTGTACAGTCCATATCTCACCTGGAAGGGATGGTTGTCATATGATATGGTGTAGTATATCAGATCATGGGTACTGACTCTATAGCTGGTTTATGTGCTTAATAGTGTGACATAATACAGGTATTATTTCATAGTGCAATAAACTACAAATATATTTAATAGAACATTTTCACCACTTTTTTTTTTTTTTTTTTTTAAGCAGTAGCTTTAAAAGAATTCAGTGGAGATTTAGAAATATTTGTATGTTCTTGATATAGCTTATGGGTTTCTTTGTTCCTGTTTACATTCCTTTAAAGGACTAGGGAAAGAAGTGCTTCATTGTTTTGACTCCAGCATTTGTGATTCCTGCTTCCTGGATTGGCTTGCTGCTTCTCCCTGGCTGCAGAACCGCTTTATTCTTGTTGTGTTATCATTAAATTACTATCTGTGCATGTTTGCATTGTTACATGGGCATGGTGACCTTCGGTGGTAAATCATTTTAACTGGACTAGATTGGGTTTAATTGAAAGGAGAAAACAAATACTTGTTTTCAATTTTAGAAACAGAGCAATTTAGATCCATTTAAAGTTAAGTTGCAGAAAAACATTCTGAACTATGTGTTTATATTTTCCCAACACAACTTTGATATATCTAGCATGTGATATAAATATAGAAATGTTCTTTATTTATATACATTTATATGTGTATACATGTGTATAGCGATACACATGCACAAATAGATATGTATTACATAGATAGTATTAATATGGCTAAATCAGTATGACAATATAGACACTCACCTATATTTATGCATAAAAAAGTTGACATCTGTTCTAAGCTGGTCATGTAGTCCTTTTGAAATCTATGGATAGAAGCAGTTCCAGTGATCTATATACTCGTCTATTCAGAATGGGAAAGACATGTTTCTATTGCTTGCAGAGAAAGTCTATATGATTAATTCAGAGCAAACAGAAAACTTTCCTAAAACTAAAGTTAGGGATAGGAAACCCAAGCCAACTGTATTCTCAAAAGATTTTTAGTGGAGCTGTCCTAGATTTATGTGACATTTCTTTTGTTTTTCTGTGGTGGTGATAATAGTGGTGGTGTATACCAGCAAGTTCGGAAAGATGTTTTCCACTTCAAATCAGGAAGATTTGGGGTTTTTTTAATGGTCCTGGCAATGATTAAAGCAAAGAGGAAATTGTTTGTGTTGCCAATTAATATATTATTTTTTAAAAAATTTTTCTCCTTAAAATATCTTTGAAGCAGATAATGGCATAATTGTATAAATGTGGCTTGATCACTGAAATCAAAGAGTGGACTTAGAAATTATGAGGGGAGAAGGAAAAGGGAGGAGAAGAATTAATGAGATCTACAGTAAAAAGAATTATTAATCTGCAGAAATATGTGCCTCTGTTACTATTGGCTCTGCAAAAAAAATGATTTCACATGTTATAATGTGCCTTCTAAAACTGAAAAAAAAAATAGGAATGGGTGTGGAAACCTACATTTGTACAGCACAAGAACGCTTTGATCTCTTAAGAAGGCAGATGTAGAATAAAATGTAAATTAGATTTGGAAAAAACTGCAAGCCCATGAGAAAAATAAAATTAACCAAAAATCTTGTCTACTGGTGTAATGGTGAGACTTGGCAATAACATCTCTGGGCACTCCTGAAAGCAAAACTTAAATGCTTGACTCGATGCACAGCACAGAAATTGCCTTGAATATAAATATATCTGTTATTCCAGTACATTTTGAAACCAAATTCCAGTATTCTCTGTCAGAATGTTAATATTTCTCTATAGTGATTATTTGAATCAATAGTTCATCTATAAGCAAGGAAAATAGTTGTGATGAAGTTCTTTACTTAAGTAAAACAAGTAGAAATGAAGAACGTCTACATAATGTAGACTCCTGAGCTACTGTAAAAGAGCATGCAGTGCTTTGAAAAATTTGGAAGATATGGTAAGTACATTGAAAGGAATGATAACTGCTCTGTGACTTTCGACAACAATTTTGGAGATAATAAACTGATAAAAAAAAATTGTTTAACCAAATTAGTAGCATTTTGTTGCAAAGAAAAGAGGATTTAGGACTATATCAGTATGCAAAGCTAATCTAGTTCAGTGATCCACAGGCTGTGACCTTTGACAACCCTCCTGGTGATCGGAAGAATAGAGCATCTGGATGTCAGGAAGATAAGAAGGTTGGGAAGGCAGCTGGGCCTGCAAGAAAAAGCAACCAACCCCCATCCTTTGAGCTTAGTAAATATGCCTTTTGTTTAGGTAGATGACAGATAAGTTGGGCGTATTAACATCTAATTTTCAAAAGTTGCTGTTGAATTAATATGCTTCAGTTTCACAGAGGCCAATTTAAGAAAATCTGTGCCAATTTTCATAGCTTCAAAGTGCTATTGGTTTCTAAATTAGATAAACAGAGCTTCCAACAATTATGTCAACTATGTGTCAAGTTGGCATAAAAAAAGAGAAACACCCTATGTCAGTGTCATTTATATAAACAAGTTAGCAGCTAGTCATAAAGGCCATGAAGGGAGTAATTTAGAAGAATGTGAGTTCCTGACCAGAATTCCAGTTCTCTGACCCAAACAACAGCACTCCCACACACTGGGGAATGTACATAGGAAATAAGTATGGGAGTGCCAAAGCTGGAAAGCTGTATCAAAAGAGGCCAGACACAGGAAATTTCAGATTTGGATCTGGGTCTGAAATGTACCACTTTGGCCTCTTTCTAAAATTTAAGTGCAACTCCCTTGAGTTTTGGGGACAGGTCAGAATCATACTGTGGGGAAGTCAATGAGGAGAGGCAGGGATGGAATGGCAATAGACTCCCAGGATGGTGAGAGAGGGAGTGCTGGAGTTAAGAAGGTGCTGGTGAAGACAAGGATTGTTTAGAAGGGAACTAGATGCAAAGGAGAACTTGGAGAGAACTGGGAGGGGATGAATAAAGTGGAAGGAACTTATGTCTCATGATGCCTCTCACATGTCATTAAAACTTAGCTCAGCTTAAATGATTAAGGCAGGTTTGGCACAGAACTTCTACAAATAAAAATACGAACAAAGACTCCTGTTTTAAAGTTTGCAGAAACGAGTCCCAGGGATCATTCAGATATCACTCTCATTTTTATACCAAGTCCTTCTATTCTAAAAACACAGACACCCCTCAGTCTCACCAGGGAGATGTTTCCTCTTTTAGTTTGGCTTCAATCTCAGGAAGAACAGATAGAGACATGAATCACAAGGTGTTTATATGAACAATCTCATGTCCAAACCTTAAGAACTTTATCAACCATTGGTGATACACAGTCCTAAAACAAAACACTGACTGGGAAACAATTATTAACATTTCTCTCTCCTTTAGTATACTGATTTCACTGAGAGAATAATAGTAATATTAAGAATAAACTTCAAAAGCTTTATGGAGCCTAAATACTCTTTTTTTTCTAATCTCTTTTATTTGTACACCATTTTTAGATGCCATAATTTTTGTGAAAATCCTTTGCTAGAGGGTTTGCTGGTTTTGATAATGATCTTGGGATGAATTAAATTGAGCTAGAAAAATATTTTGATTGTATTAAGAATGAAGAATATTTGAAAAAGAAGTAAGCCTTCCCCTTGTTAGTGCTAAGTATGACCAGTATGGTATCATGAAAGGTGTATCTCACTGTAAGAGAAACTGTCAAATGAAGTACTCTGCATCTGTATTTGTAATGGGGAGTGGAGCACTCTCCAAAGACAGGAAGAAAAATGGAAGAAAGGACCCTCCCAAATTCTTTTAAAGGTCAGATGCATATTTAGGTTTGCAGCTGGAAGCTAAACCCAGAAGGACATCAGAATGGAGTTTGGGAATTTTCCTTTTGGAATCTACATTTTATGGCAGGCCCCTTTCTTTGCAAAGCAACTCCTAATAAGCCTTGGCCTGAATACAATGAGAAAGGGAAGATCCAGACCTGATGTTTGCTTCATTTCCCCTGATAGAGGGACAACTATTACAACTCCAGTGCTCTGCCTTTTTCCTCTTCTTTCTCTCTATCCAAGACTGGCTTGAAAGAGATATGATGCTTGCTGTGCAAACAGTGTATCCCACCAGGCTTCTTAACAAATCTTCTCTCATTTATGGTCACAGAAAGCACTTTGAAAACTTTTATAAAAACATCCTAAGGCCTTCCTTCAGTCCTTTTGTAAGGCTTGTGATGGAAAAACTAGAACCTTCATTAAAAAGAAAGGAAATTATAATTACTGATCTCTACAGCAGTGTCCTATTTATATATATTTAAAAAATATATTTGTGCATTTTCTACAGACATGTAGGTATAATTAGTGTATTTCTCATCACTGAAGCAAAAAAGGGACTACTGCATATATTTCAATTACTCCTCAAATTTCCTATTAAAAAAAAAAGAAAATTTGTTCTTTGAAATTAATATTTCATATCCTTAGCAGAAGTAAGAGCTCCAGGTCCCCTTCAGGGGGTACTGTAGTTTATTTAGGGACACTAGTTTATTTAGAAAGTTAGCTGTTCATTTTTTTTTAAACTTCAGGAGATTTAACAATTCTCTTCAAACACCATGTCACTAGCAATTCCTTTCACCAGTGCCCTGTTGCCATAAAATCTAGGAAAAAAAAAAAGTCTAGTTCTGCATCTAATCTTCATCCAAGACCAAGTACGTTTTATGTAATCTAGCAAGAATGATGTCCTGGTTTGAGTTAGAACAGAACAAATTCTGTTCAATTATTTTACTTTTTAGCTCAGTCTCTTCTAAACAACTGCACTGTCTGAACCCAGGGAGGTTGTGGAGTCTCCTGCTCTGGAGACACTTAAGACCTGCCTGGATCTGTTCCTGGGTGACTTGGTCTAGGTGCCCCTGCTCTGGCAGGGGGGTTGGACTAGATGATCTTCTGGGTCTCTTCCAACCCCTAACACTCTGTGATTCTGTGATTCTGTGAAGTTAACAGCATATTTTCACAGAAAGTTGCAGCTTCTGGCAGTGTTAACACTTATTGTTTCTATTTACTATCAAGGATTGGTGTGCAGAAAGGCTCTTGCTTATACTTGCTTCTGTGTAGATTAAAGTCACTGTTGGATCTTATGCACCATGTTGAGGGGTGCAGAAAGTA
This sequence comes from Ceyx melanurus, assembly GCA_024611195.1. Classification (NCBI taxonomy): domain Eukaryota; kingdom Metazoa; phylum Chordata; class Aves; order Coraciiformes; family Alcedinidae; genus Ceyx; species Ceyx melanurus. The sequence goes on along the minus strand of JANHGL010012913.1, from coordinate 47,877 downwards.
AAAGGCCACACCTGTGAGGAGGAGTGACCAGTACAGATGACCAGTGAGGGATTCCAGCCCATATAGAGCATGTTCAGTGTAAAACTGAGGGATAATGAGGGTCAAGCTCTTTTCTTCAATGGCCAGCATATGAGGAGGACTCTGTCTATTCTGCCTTTGATCCTGATCTTTCTATTCTAGTTCCATAATCCAGCTTCTGAATGTGTTTCCTATCTGCATCTGAGTCTGGTCTGGGACTTCCGTAGTGCCTGCTCCACAGTATCTGTAGTGACAGTGATGTAATTGCCATCAGGGCAGTTGGGGTTGATAATGGTTTTGTATATATTTGTATAAATTTCATTATATTATTATTCTTTTAATTAAATCTGCTTTGGTTTTCTTTTCCAGTCCCTAAGTGTCTCTCCCTCATTCTCTTTCTCTTCCTCCTTGAGAAGGGAGAGGGGTTGATAGAGCATCTGTCATTCACCTAGTGTCTGGCCAACACCTAACCCTTGACAAACAGTTCTAATGATTCAATGAGAGCAGAACAATGGGTTTTTTCTATGTTACAGAGTATATGAGAAACTTAGGTAAATGACTGAAAGAAACATCACACAGAACACTTGTCATCCAATTTATTGACAGAATGACTGGGGCTTGTGACGATAAAGTTGCTGTTGAGTAGAAGTGAGGGAATAAATAGGTTTTCAAGCTATTCAAATGTTACAACCAAGCAGGATGGTCTTCACAGAAGTTAAATGATTAACACTGAAGTTAGTTTGAATATTACAAAAATCCTTTATTCCTTCTGATTTAGAACATTTTAGTTGAGAAAGTGAAAGGTGTTATTGCAGAGAAAGAACAGAGTCAAGACTGCTCTACCTATTCCATGGGACAGTCTTTTTCTCCCTATAAAAAAGAAATTGCTTCTGCTGTGTAAAGAATTCTCAGTTTTACTGAGAATTCTCAGCCTTCAAAATTACCCCAAAATGTGTATAACAGGGGTGTTCTCTGTCCCTATAGTATTTAATATGAAAGATTTCTCTGTCTTTCCTACTTTTTTATCCTGAACTGATATTAGATTCTTATGGATCAAGGAACTGATTCCAGTGATTTGTGTTATGTCATTAAATATCCCCTTGACACTATTTCCCACTTAGACGAGTTGCTCTGTCATGTAAGCAGTGGAGAAAATGCTTTGCCAGTTTCAGAATCCTAAATCTAAGGAAGCTTATAATACAACATTTAAAAATCTGCGTCCTATTCACATGCTGTCCATTATTTTCAGGTTTGTTCTTATAAGAGATCATTAAATATACACAAAGCTTGTGCTAGATAACCTTTACCAAGACCAGATTTTGCAGCCCTGTCTGTATGTTTTCTATGTGGGTATCAAGTCCTCAGATTCACAAGTATTTGGCAGTCTTTCATGACAGTATTCATGATGGCTAGATTAAACTCCCAGTAGTTTGTCACAATACATGTTTCTCATTTAGATTATTCTCAGCAAATTCTGCAGATGGAGGCTTCAGGATATTTGTAAATATGCTGAGGCCTATAGGGAAGGATTTTTATTGTTTCTCCTCTTCATTTTTTCAGTCCATTATACATTTTGCTTAATGGTAAAGTGACAATTGCTGAACCCAGGTTTTTACAATTCATGTGCATCTGTCAGTTCCAATGTATATCACAGCAGCATGCATTAACTTATCATGCTTGAAAGTACAGAAAGATTATGCTGCAGTGAAATGTTAACAAGGTCATATAATATACACACTAACTTGTTGCACTTTTCTTCTTTTCATTGCTCCTGTTAGTTATTATTCCATGTCATGCTGTCAGAACACGTCACTTGCTAAATTATTGGTACGTAGCCATCAAAGACAAGTATAGCAGATGAATACATGTATTCATGAATAGAAGGTTACCTTCTGTCTTGGATTGCGACAGCAGTAACTATATTGAGATAGTGTCCATATAAATGTGCTTTGGTTAATCATTGTCTGGCATCATGTATCTGATTTTACTGGACTTTTGTGGGGTACTGTACTGGGTGAAGCATGTGAAAGCTCAGAAGACCAGCACAAGGGGTAAATTTGTGCACCAAAGAAATATTTCACAAGCAGAAAGTCTCAGCTACTGAAAATCCTCACAGAGAGACAGAGAGAAATAATTTTCCCTTGATAGGATTCTGTAGTGCTATGGTGAGTGTGCCAGTACATCTGCTGAAAGAACTCAGCTCCTCCTTAATGCTTCTCTGCTCCAAAGCACCACCAGCAGCAGTCTTAGACCTCCATGGAGTTGTAGCTCCAGCATTTTCAGCCAATATGTTTGGTCTCTGATCCCAAGATCTGTCTGTGTGGGCTGTTCAGGCTTGCTGCCTGCTTCACATCCCTTTTTATTCCCTCCAGATGGAAAACTGTGCTTTTTAGGTTAGATATTCCTGGCAGGTGTTGTGGTAAAAGGACTGCTTCAGTTTTTGTCCGTCAAGATAAATTAACACCCACATGTTAATTTCAGATTTAATTGTAAATTAATCTAATATGATCCACAAACATTTGCTTGAAAGTCTGGTGTATTTTCGGTGGTGTTTTTTTTTTTTAACATCTACATATACTTGGCAGTAAATCCCAGTTTGCCCAAGCCTAGGTCAAGTCAAAGTAAAGTTCTTTATAGAAAATTCTTTATTTCCACGGGTAACAAACAGCAACAATGGTCAACTACAAATGGAGTCATAGAGGTCTGTTTGAGGTGAAGATGTAAATTTTGTTGTTAGTGGAGAACAAAAGCATGTGCTGTATTCTTATGGTTGATCTCACAAATGCTGCTGGGTTATTTCAGCTTTAATGAATGTTTTTTGCATAAGTAGACAGTTTACTCAATAGTTTTGTGAAAGGTGAGAGGTAACCTAATGCAAAAGACAGGTTCAAAGTAATGGAAAGATTAATCTGGTTAATGTAAAGAGTTGCAGGTCATGCAGGTTCTCCATCAAAAAAACAGATGCATCCAGTGCTAGAGTCCCTGAGATTGTTGCTATCACTCTGCAGCAATCTCTGATAGCACAGACAAGAAAAATTACAAGTTGACACTCCTGCAATAGAGATGAGTTCATTTGGTAATTTACCTTGTACAGTGTTTGGTGGTGGTTGTGATGAACTTTGACTATATGCTTATAACAACATGAGGCTTTAATAAATCTACAGGATAATTAACATAGAGAGGTATAGATATACAAAGAACGAGAAATCTATTGTCATTCTACTCTGTTAGGCTGGTAGCAATAGCTAATATTTATAGATCTCAGCTCAAAGAAGAAAGATCTCATTTTCTGGTTCTTGGAAGAAAGAAACTCTTGGGTTATAAGAGTGTGGGATAGGTAGCAACTTCTCTGGGTGAGGTGTTCTCCCATAGGATTTGATTCCTCAAGATCATAAAGAAAAGCTATTTTAAACTCAGTATTTCTATTTCATTGTAAATCCTACATATCAAATGAAGTTCTGCTCCAATATAGCAGGAAAAGTAAAAAATCTTGATGCAAAGGTCATTCTGAGAAAATGTATTGCTTTAGAAAAAAGTGGGTAGTTATGTGTTTTTATAAAATAAAATAGAGAAGCAACTGTCCAGTTCTCTAGTAGTCCTTTGGGAGATGGCATAAGCCAGAGAGCAAGCAATGAGCAGGTATTTCAGCAAAGACCCTCAGCTCAGGACAGACTGATATTTTATTTAGGTGAGAGTTCAGAAAAGAAACACCTACCCTCATTTTCCTCATTGATGTGCATCAGAGTCACGATGGGCTTGATCAGGAGCTGCAGGTTTTGAGGACTTCTTGTATCGCATTAGCAGCCTTATGGTGAGACTGTGATAGAAGTAAAGCCCTGAAAGACCAGGAGTACCTGGGGTGAGGGACTTCACATGGTGAAGCCAAGACACATATTCAAGTTTGTTCTTCAAGCAAAGCATGACATAATTTCGTAAGAAGCCTGGTAAATTTCTGACACACCTTGGACTTCCTTTCACTGCAAATTCTTCTCAGCTGACTACTTCCGACAAAACTCTTCAGCTTACTTGGAGTTATTACTTTCAGATCAAAAATGTTTAATCAGAAAATTCCAGATCAGCTCTTCCACTGAGTCCACTTGAATTGTGTTACTTTTAGGCTGTCTTAATAAAAGCAGACTATTTAATTTCACTTTAGTTTGTAGTTTTTAGCATGGCTGTTTGGAAAATGTCTCCAGTACAATTCCAGTTTCAAAATTTGTTTAATCTTGGAACAGAATATTTTAAAATATGACCACATTGGTTTTTTTGTTGTTGGGTTTTTTTTTGGTTTGTTTGTTTTTGTTTTGGTTTTATGTTTTTGCTTTTTATTTTGGGTGGGGTTTTTTTTGTATGTATGTAATCAAGATATCTGAAATGGACTTTAATTTTCCTGCAAAATTGTTTGGATTTTGACAAAGTCTCCTTTGGAAAAATGTCACAGGGTATGTTTTCCTTGTTTCTAATTTAGTTGGTTTCTGCTCCTCAGAGACTGCTAAAACGAATCCATACCTTTGAATCAGGAAAATTTATTATTCCAATTAATTATCTATGAATAATGGGAGTTAAATAATGATGAATTTGTGCCCTACATCTTCTACTTCTTTCCACTCTTCAAATTTCCAGCTTAACATCTCCCATGGAAGAATCATGATGATCACACTTTTTTGTTTGTTTGTTTGTTTTATTTTGTTTTGGCACAGCTGGTTCCTTCAAAACAACTTAAACAGGAGGAGGTGACATACGAACTTTTTCTCAGTGAGGGTGCCAGAGCTCTGGAACAGGCTGCCCAGGGAGGTTGTGGAGTCTCCATCTCTGGAGA
>JANHGL010012913.1:0-14443 GCA_024611195.1 Ceyx melanurus | reverse complement strand
CAGTGTGGCCAGCAGGAGCAGGGAGGTGATTGTACCCCTGTACTCGGCACTGGTGAGGCCTCACCTTGAGCACTGTGTCCAGTTTTGGGCCCCTCACTACAAGAAGGATGTTGCGGAGCTGGAACGGGTTCAGAGAAGGGTAACGAAGCTGGTGAAGGGACTGGAGAGTTTCTCCTATGAGAATAGGCTGAGGGATCTGGGATTGTTTAGTCTGGAGAAGAGGAGGCTCAGGGGGGACCTTATTGGTCTCTGCAACTACCTGAAGGGAGGTTGTAGGGAGGTGGGGGTCGACTTCTTCTCCGAAGTTAAAAATGTCAGGACAAGGGGGAATGGCTGCAAGTTTCACCAAGGGAAATTTAGTTAGATATCAGGAAAAATGTCTTTCCAGAGAGGGTGGTTAGGCATTGGAATGGGCTGCCCAGGGAGTTGGTGGAGTCCCCACCCCTGGAAGTGTTTAAAAATTGTGTGGCTGTGGTGTTGGGGGACATGGTTTAGGGACCCTGGCAGTGTAGGGTGAACGGTTGGACTGATGGTCTTAAAGGTCTATTCCAGCCAAATGATTCTGTGATTCTGTGATTTACAGCTATGGAACATTTGTTTGCAAAGCCATGTGTGCACTAATGCCCCAGATATGGAGAAAAGAGAATGTGTTAATTAAAGTATAATAGCTTAGTTTTCATTATTTTTTTTTCACTAAAACAGGGGAATATCAGAGAATTGCATGGATGTCTGCATTTTAAAGCATGACAGAAAAAAAAAAGAAGCATATTTGATTGCTTTTTGAAAACTTTCAGGAGTGGTTAGAAAGAGAGGCATCATTAGAATGGGTTGAAGAAATCTGCAAAATGAGATTGTATTTGATATAGATTATGCCAAAGAGCTAGAGATCATTATATGAACATTTGACTTCTTTAGTGACTGTTGTGCATTAGGGAATATAAGCAGAATCAAAAAATATTATCTAAGCATTTAAGTAGTCCAACAGGGAAAGAAATAACACCAGGGTGGTAGAAGAACAGTACTTCTGATTAGGTAACATAAGAATCAGTACTAGCTCCAACTTACTAGGTTTATATTTTGGCCAAAGGTTTATTACTTTTCACTTGTTAATACTTAGTATTCAGTGTTTGTTGTAGAATAAGAATATTTTCTCATAGTATGAATAAGAGTCAAAAGTAATTTATGTGGTGTTCATAAAGAATATGATCTTTCCTTAACAATCTCTGCCATCTTGATAATCATATGCTAAAAGGAACTTCACACATTTTTTTCATCCTTAATTTTGATTTCTACCAAGCAACTGGCATTTTTCAATCCTTTCAGTTGATAATTACTGATTAATATGATTAATACCAGTTATTTTTCAATACAATCATTATACTGGTGATTAGGAAAACAAAACTATTTAATCACAAAATATTTGAGCCTTAAATTGTGGAGAGGAGAGGATAGTAAAGTGAATTTCAGCTTAAAAGTAAAAGTTAACAATAGGCAACAACTTATTTGGTTGACTTGATGAAGTTATGATACCCTCCCCTTTTTCATCTTCTGTTACTACATATCCTAGGTTTGAGTTTTCCCTGAGTTATCTGGACTGAACTGAGTACACCATTTTTTTTTTTAATGGGATAATGTACAAATAGTAGAGTTAATATGCAGAAAGTTACATGGCCAATGAAGCAGGCAGTGACTAAAGTTGGGGTTTGTTATGGCTTTCAACTTCTCTTTTGAAAGTTCAGGTTAAAGTAGTGTACACACCATTTGCAATTACAATATATTTTCTGTGAAGCTGCTATGAACTTAACCTGGTTTGGAACTGTAGGATAACCCTAGACTTCCTCCCTGTTTTTCCTAAGCCTGTGTAAAATGAAATGGTGTTGGTCACTCCCTGGGAACAGGGACTGTACTTGGACCACTCAGGTTGCACCAGGCTCTGATCTTTGGGTGGCTTCTATAACTTTGCATCAACTATGGAGAAAGACATAGATCAGGAGGATCTATGGAGGAAATGTGTGTCTTCTTTCTGACCTAACCTGGTGCAAAGCATAAGGAGTGGGAATTGCAGAGCCTTGTGTATTCACGGTAATGGCAAGTAAACACAGCCCTGGGCTCAGGAATGTTACAAATTCAAAGTAAAGTCACAGTATCACAGAATTTCCTAGATTGCAAAAGACTTTTAAGATCACCTAGTCCAATCATTAACCAAACGCTGACAAGACCATGACTAAACCATATCACTAAGCACTACATCTGCATGATTCTTGACTCCAGTGATGGGGACTCTGCCACTGCCCTGGGCAAACCATTCCAATTCACTCTTCCCAAGTCACCTACCAGGGGCAGCCCCCTTTATAATGAGATCGTTTCTGGATAAAATATCTTCTATATAGAGAATGGTAAAATATGCACTCTGATTCTTCAGAATTTCTCCCATTGACAATTTTACTCCCTAAAATCCTTAGCCATCACAGTATACTTGTATTTTCTCTTACTATAAAAGGTTAGATTTCATATTCAGTGAGAGTTTCAGATCCCACTTGGATAAAGTGACAGTTAAAACAAGAAATAAATATTGCATTGCTTAGATAAAATCCATTCAAGTAATTTACACTGTAAATATTAATAACTGTGATATTAATTCAATTTATTGTCCAATTGCACTGCAATAACAGTCTGGTCTATACCAGAGGACTGAATGAATCATGCAGAGAATTTACACTATTAACCTCTCTACTAGTCTTTGGGATTAGTAATGTTTTTTGAACATTTGCTCATTTTATGAGCTATGTTTTACATAGGAAGATCTAGTTATTTACTTTAGCTCATTCCTGTTTGTTTTTTTTTGTTTTTTCCAAAATTCTGAGTTTTGATTTATTGTATTTCCTTTTAAAAGCTTTATTTTGGGAGATTTCATAAGTATTTGTTGTAATAAAATTGTTTTAAACCATTGTAAAACATTTTAACCAAAATCTCAAGATAACATATTAACTTATATAAAAGTAGAAAAAAAACCCACAAACCAAAAAACAAACTCCAGAATTTACAGTAATTGCTTACTATTTTCAAACAGGTGCTGTAGTGCATAAGAATACAGTATATTTACAGACTTTAAAAGCAGACATTCTGAGGATAAAATTCTTCAAGAGTGTTACTAATTTGTTTAACATTTTCCAATGTTAATCTAAGAAAACATGCCTTAAATTTATTTGTAAAATATATTAACAATAGATGTCCATTCCAGTTTGTGATTAAATACGTATGAGAGAAAGGGATGAAATGGAATGGCAGAAGATCTGATTTACTACGCTCTTTACAGTTGTGGATAGTATGACTGAGTTATATCAATAAATCACTCACTGCAGAAAGTTATAAATTTTATAAGCCAGTCCAAGAAATTCCAACAGTTTTAGCTAAAAATGATGGCTTTTTTTTTTTTTTAAGTCTGTTCTATCATGTCTAGATGTACTAGAGGCAGATCTTCCTATTGATGTTCTTAAACTTAGATAAGTACATTTTGCTTTAATGTCTAATGTCCATAGCTGTGTATTTTTGAAAGTAATGATCTTAATATATGATGTCATGGTTCATGCATAGTGTTCTCCAGATTGTTAAAAACAGCCAGATCACAACTATCAGTTATTAAATGAGGCAGGTCACAGTGCTTTAGAGTAAGCTAATCCTTCTCACTCTAAAGGATTTGAAAGCTACATCATCTGCTATAAATATACATGTGCAATATAGCAATATGTAGAGTGCAGAAACACACACCAACGCAAAAGAAGCCTGTGCTGGCTGAAAGACTAGGTGACCCAAAAGGACTGTACTTTGTGTTTTCTCATCTATATTTTATGTTCTTTGTTTTTTATTTTCTGTGCTCTTCTTTCAGTACAATTATTTTAAAAAGTATATTCTTAAATTTAATGTACTTCACTGTAACTGAATTTAAAAAATGCATTTCTCCATTGTATGAATAACTACCTACTGCTGTGCAATAACTTAAAATGAGCTTAAAAGCAGACTTAGCTAATCATTCAATTATTATCCAAAAAGGAGATAAGTAGTACATAGTATAACATAAGTAAAATTAGTACTTTTCTATGTCCTGTTTTGCCCTCAAGGATTAACCTTATTCTTATTGGTTGAATGTAGGAGAAGGAGACACAAATACTTATTCCATCCCACACAAAGGGTGTAGAAAAGACAAGGAAATAGCTTGAATGGACATCAGTGCTCAGATCCCAAGAGATAAAGCAATTTTTTAAAAGCTCTCTGTTAATTGTGATGTCTAAAGAATGCATAAGGATCTAAGTTACTGCCAATAATGACGTATACCTCAGAGAATCCTCAATTGTTCTCTAGAATCTTCTTCTCTGTAGTTCCTGAAACTCAATTGCTTTGGGTTAATTAAAAGTTCAACGACAAATGTTTTGGAAAAAATAAGATCTCAAAAGAGAATCTGGGCAGTAGATTAAAAAGCAGTTACACTGTGGATGGCCATAAATAAAGACCCACTGATTCCTTGGAGCCCTGAAATTAAACCAATAAAAATCATTCTACTCCACAATTTAGTGGCTAAATCCTTGGTGCTACCACTGCACTGTAGAGATGATAATAGGTATTTTCATCTACATGAAAATATGGTAACTTAGGCTGTTCCGAGTCTTAAAATATTTCGGATGCTATAACACAGACTGTGTTCATTTCATATCCAGTTAAAGGGGTTTTATGGGAATTGTTTTGAGGTGGTTGGGGCATCATCTCTGAAGACATTCCAAGTGAGGTTGGACAAGTCTCTGAGCAGCCTGGTCTAGTTGAGGGTGTCCCTGCTCACTGCAGGGGGGCTGCACTAGATGCCCTTTGGAGGTCCCTTCTGGTCCTAAACATTCTATGATTCTATGAATCTGTGATTCTATATGTAGGGGAGCATATTTAATCTTGAATTATAACAGTCAATGCTCAGTGATACATGCCTTTGGACCTTACCCAGCAGAAGCAATAAGAGGATGAATACTCTGATTTGGCCAGGAAAATCTCTGCCCAAAGTGCTGATTGTTTGATGGACATAAGTAGACAAAACATTAATATTCTGCATCTACTGACCAATGGCTTCTGATAAAATGGTAACTGTAATATTTCTATCTTCTCAGAGTGAATTGTTATATATTTGATGAAGATGAAGATGAGTCAACAAAACTCACTGAATCCAAATTACATTGCCATGTGGGTGTTTTTCTTCTGAAATGTTAAGAGGTGAAAAGCTAGTGCTTTTATACAGCATTCCATTCAGTCATATGAGCAGTTACTTGCTTAAAGCAAATGACGTCCAGATACTGGAGAAAGATAAAGTTAAAAGTAAATTCATTAAAAATGTTATTCTCCTCAATGAATTATTTGGTTTTTGAAGAAAATAGAATATAAAGAGGAGGAAGGAAGAAGAAAAATGTGAAATTTTATCATACCCTTTTAAGTTGTTTATGTCACAGAGAAAGTAAATGGCAATAGAGTATAAAGGGATATAATCCATAAAGGAAGAGAAAAAGGTTAAAGAAGTCAACAGTAATTAAATGGTGACTGAAGCTAAAAGAAAATTGATCTGTGTTAGCTGAAGGCCATTCTTGCCTTTTGGGATGTTATGCATCGGTGAAGAGGGGAAAGAAAGGTTTTTCTTGTTTTGATATGGAAATATATGTCACATCTTAACTTCTGGTGCTGTGACTCAAGACTGCACTGAGTTTCTGTTACACTTATTCTAGTGTCCTATGCATGCTTATGGGTATTGAGTAAAGATAAGATGCCCTAACAAAGCTTGGCAAGGTCAAAAGGCATGGGAGCTTCAGCAGTTTCCATGCTGTTTTGTCTTGGGGAAAATAAAAGCTAAGCAGCCTAAAGCAAATGAAACTAAATAGGGGTAGCACTGACACATCAATGTAAAAGCTATGCAATATCTATGACTTGAGGAGGCAGTGATCCATCCATTGCATTTTCAACGTCTGGATATTTGGCCGTTTCTTCTAGAGGGATACTTGAATGTTCTGGCATGAATTGATATGAAAGGAACATATATTGACAATGAAAGGCATAGAATAATAGAGTCATAGACTGGTTTAGATTGGAAGGAATCTTTAAAGGTCATCTGGTCTAAGGCCCCTGAAGTGAGCAGGGACATTTTGAACTAAATCAGGTTGATCAGAGCTCCATCCAACCTGACCTTGAATGTTTTCAGGGATGGGGTAGCTACCATGTCTCTGGTCAACTGGTACCAGTGTTTCACCACCCTCACTATGAATAATTTCTTCTTTATATCCAGTCTAAATATATTCTCTTTTAGTTTAAAACAACCCTTATCCAATAAAAAAAAAACCCCAAACCCAACCCCAAAACAAACAACCAAACAGTCCTGATAGAAAGACTTTCTAATAGAACCCCTTTAAGTATTGAAAGGTCACAATAAGGTCTTCCCAGAGCCTTCTCCAGCCTGAACAACCCCAAATATCTCAGCCTTTCTTTATAGCAGAGTTGTTCCAGACCTCTGATCATTTTTGTGGCCCTCCTCTGGACCTGCTCTAACAGGTTAATGTTTTTCTTGTGTTGAGGACTCCAGAGGTGAACACAGTACTCCATGTGGGGTCTTGCTAGAATGGAGTATACAGGGATAATCATCTCCCTTGTCCTGATGGCCATGCTTCTTTTGAAGCAGCCCAAAATATGGTTGTCATATTGCCAGCTCACATTCAGGTTTTCATCCACCAGTACCTCCAAGTCCCTCTCTGAAGGGCTGCTCAAAAAGCTTTCATCCCTCATCTTGTATTGTTACTGGCAGTTGCCCCATCCCAGGTGCAGGACCTTGCACCTGACCTTGTTGAACGTCATGAGGTTCACACAGGTCCATTTCTCTAGCTTGTCCAGGTCCCTCTGAATGCCATCCCATCCCTCTGCTGTGTCAACTGCACCACTGAGTTTGCTGTCACCTGCAAACTTGCGGAGGGTACACTTGATCCCACTATGTCATTGATTAATATATTAAAGAGCACTGGTCCCATTACAGATTTTTGAGGGATGTCATATGTCACTGATCTCCATCTGGAAATGAAGCCACTGAAGTTTTAAAAACTTTAAAACATTTTAGAGAACATTTAAAAAAAGTCAACAGCACCAAGTACTCTAAGTTTCGGTTAAGTGCTTCAGAGTCTGCATTTAATAGAGGTTCTGCCAGCATATGAAGAATTGAAGCTAAATATGTCACTCTGTTCATGTTAAATACTGCCAGTAACAAAAGTATCATCTAAAGCCACTCTAAACAGTAGTGCCCAGGTCAGGCAACAATCTACTTATTACAAGTCTTATTCTTGCAAAAATTGGTGCTGCTTCCAGGCACCAAAGCCTTGTAAAATGGGATATAGTCCCTGTTGCGAGATGCTGACCACAGGCTGTATCTAGAACCTGTTGTGAGATGCAGAGCCTGCAATGAAGGCTCAGCACTGTGCAGGAGAAGACCTTGTAGTTGATTATTTCTAGCAGAAGGAATATCGAACCGTGGCAATGAATTATAAACCCAGCAATATTTACTGGTTAGAGACTAAATATTGCAGTGATTGCTTTGTCACAATCTCTGTTGACATCACTGGATGTGAGTGTGATGACCTGGTACAGCATGTTTTGGACATAGCTATGTAGATTTATGAAATAAGTGGGTTAAGATGAGCAAAACAAGTAATTTGCATTACTTAACAACAGGCAGATACTAAATGTTCTGAGATACAGTTTTTATGAGCTTCTTGTCACTAGAGAGAGCTGTAGATACACAAAATTAATAACATCTTATGTTAAAAAATACATTTATTCCTCCCTCAATGAAGAATTAGTACAAATAACAAATATAACAGCCTTTTCTCTCATAAACCACTATGGGGAATCTTGCCCTTCTGCAGTGAGTGTGGCACTAGCTGCCTGCCATCGACTTGTTCCAGCTTGTCAAGTTTAACAAGGATAAGAATGATACCTCAAAAAGTAGCTCAGAAAGGAAGGTTGATTTATTATTGCATCCTATTAATAACATTGCATCCTATCTACCCACCCACTCAGGCACAGGCTTCATCATGCAGCTCTTTTTTTGCACTGCAGATCACTTTTTGACCACTCAAGTTTTTGCTAAAGGAAAAAAAAGCTAAAGCTTCAGAAAATTCTCCATTCCAAAATTCTCTCCAAAAACCTCAGGACCAACTTCTAACCAGTTTTTAAGACACACAGTCTGTTTTTCTTGTCCCAGTTCAGGCTGATGCCAGAGTATTCCAGGATCTATTGATGAAAGCACATTCACCATCTTTTTTTGTTTGTTTGTTTGGGTTTTTTTGGGTTTTTTTTCCGGATGAGAAAGAAAGAATAGATAAGATATGAAGCCAATTTAGGATAAATTCAACACTAATTTCTCACATACAGAAATTAAAGCCACAGGAACTTTTTATACTGAAATTCACTATATGTGAAGCTACTGGGAGCTGGAAGCTTCAGTGCTTAAATTTTAGGCATTCTTGAACTTCAGGCACCCATTTTTGTTCAGGGTGTCCAAGGAGAGCATTGTGTAAGTGGAAACTGTCTAGTGTGCTGGTGCCTTTGGTGAGGGTATGGTCATGCTTAGTGCCAGCAGCTCAGTGAAGCGTGGAGATGATGCTGGACATTTGGCTTACAAACCCCATGGATCAGCCTGTTTATTCACTGCATGTAAGACATTGTTGTAAGTCTTCATGGTCTCACTCTTCGCTTATACCAATGTGCAATGTGATTTTGCTTTGAGGTTTAAAATAACTCACATGTGTTATGCACAGGTGGTTTATAGATGTACAGAGTGTAGAAATGATCTGTACCTCCTCTGACACCAGGGTTTCCATTCATCTGCCTAAATGCAATCACCTACTGTGCTAGCAGGTACAGTTGAACTTGTCTCTGCAGCCTCTCTGTATAGTCCATGGGATGTACTTTAGACCTCTAAAGTGGGTCAGATGAATCATTCCTCAGAAACTCACTTTTCTTTATGCTGAGCACAAAGGGAACTGAGGATGAGTAACTCAGATGTAAACATCTACATTGCAAATGTTTAAGCTTAGGTGACATAAAACTGAAAGTAAGGATGAATTAAAATGTTAAGCAGCAATTCAGTTGGAGTTTTAAGCATCTCAGTAACATATAAACATTGGATTTTGGTGCTGAAGTATCAGTTAGTCATATAAATCTTTGTTGATTCAAGCCTTTGGCCCAAACTCAAAAACACCAACATAATAGACTTTGTGCTTTTTAATGAGAGGTTTGATGTCCCTTCATATCTTAGAGAAGACTGAAAAAACCCAGGAAGCCATGCACCAAAGCTGGGCAGATCCTGTGGCAGAGTCTTGGACCCTGGACAATCTGCAAACCAGCATTTAAAACTTTCTGTCAGAGGACTCAGGCTTAGCCTCTATCTCTCCAAAGATGGGATCTGGGTAAAAGATGATTTTAGCATATTTTTCAGATGCTTACTCTACACAACTGTGTTTCAAGCTGGGAGAACGTGGCTGAGTTCTCACTGTGATCTCAGTGAGTTTGACTCCATACCTCCTAATGTGTTCCCTAAAGACCAACTACAAGGTCTTTTGAACTGAGGAAAAAGCAAAAACACATTTCTTCTCGATGAAGTTCTATTTTGCATTGATTCTTTGAGCTGTAAGGAGATTCAGTATGGTTTTATAGCTTAACAGCATTCACTGTGTAAGGGTGACAGCTGAATCCTGGCTGTACGAAAAATTGATATGTATGTTATTGAGTGGTCATTAAATGTGTAACCAAAAATGTCACAGGTGATGAGACCTAATACAAGACATGCCCTCCAAAATAAATATTCTGTCATACAGGTAATTCTTTCCAAATGTGGTGAAAAAAGTAACATCTTCTACAAGACGGAGGAAAAGGTTATTGCCCAAAAATAACCAAAATAGGATATAGGTCTGATTACTTAAGAAAAGGAAGAAATGGAGACCAGGCCTCCCACATCCTGATTTTAACCACTTTGGAGATATCAGAAAGAGATGAAAAAAGCAGTACAGCTTCTTTCAGCTGTTTTCCATGCAAAACTAGTTTTGTAATAATTTTCTGACTGTGCCTAATTCCAGTTGAGTGTGTCAAGTAACATGGCTGGAAAAACACTTTTTGTACAACATAAGGGAATCCTTCAAAAAAAAAAAAAAAGTCATATCCAAACAATGAAAAGAAATACATCATGAAAGTTTTAATATAAAAATGCAGTGTGGCCAGCAAAACCATTAAAAATAATTTTTTTAAAAAGTAGGTCTTCCAGGGAGTCTGCAGGACTACTTGATGATCATGATACAGAAGGAAAAGCTCACTTCAGAGAAGTTAAGTGAATTATTTGCACTAGTATTCACTATGGAAGAAATTAAGGACATTCCCACTCAGATGTATTTTTGTTGTTGTTGGGTTATGAGTAGAGTATCACTGTGAAATTGAAATAACTGCAGAAAAGGATAAGAAATAAATGGACAATTGAACAGTGGAAAAAACCCAACCAAACAAAAAAACAAGTGTAGATGTTATTAGTTCTAGGATAATGTAAGGATGCAACAGTTCGATTATTAGTGACAGTGTGTAGATTCTTGCCTGAAATTGCCTTAGCAGCAGGACTGAAGAGTGCCAAATGGGACGTCAGTATTTAGAAATTATTCCAGGAAAGATCTGAGGAACTGCAGGCCTGCAATACTGACATCTATACAGAGTACATCAGTAGCATGTTTAATAAGAGGAGAAATAATGAACCTAAATTACTTAGCTTGCATATAAACAGAATGTTCAGCTATACAAAGTGTTCTTGTGCAGTGTCTGCTGCATGTAAATCCAATACACAAAAAATGCAGAAGGGTGTGTTTTGCTTGTGTCAAAGACAACTGTACACTTTTCCAGTCAATATATCTCATCCTCAGAGATCTATGTTGCTCTGTTATGCTTCGCTTTCCATTTCAATGAAGTATAAAGCACTTCACTTTCCCTGCCTAGTCAACCTCCCCGGTTCTACTGAAATGAACTGCCAGAAGTTGAAGAGGGTTTCTTATTATTGTTTTAATACAATTTCATACTTGGCAAACTTGTCCTTTGCTTTTGTCCTGATACCTGCATTATGGTGTGTGTGACATTAGAAGTGGAGAAGATTGCTTTTGTGCTAAACATAAGAGAAAAACTATAACCAACTAGATGGGGATCTTAGTTTCCCAAACTCTGATCTAACACAAATAATGACTTCTAGGTTTCACATATAGAAAAGTAATACATATTTATCTTTGACCACAAGAGTAATCCTGGTGACTGTGTGTCTGAGATAATGGAATTCACTAAGTTTCTGCCCAGATGTTTCTGTGGCATGAGAGCACAATTACTTTATATCAGCAGTTCTTGCAATGCTCAGAAACCATGCATTATGGGTTTGGTTCTAACATATGTTTCCAGATTCTTATAGCCTTATTTTATGGCCTTATTTTATGGGGGGTACTTAGTTCTGAAATACATTTCTCATAGATGAATATAACGCAGCCGAATATGTTAACTACTAATCCAAGGCAAGGCCATGAAAATTTGTTTCTGAACAGTAAAGAGCATGTCTACTATAATATAAATAAATTTTCAGCAATAAATTCTAGACTACCTGAAAGAAAACAAGACCAAAGAATTTTTCTTTAATATGTTTTGATAGAGACATAGTAAAACTTAGTCATTGATAAATTCAGAAGAAATAATGGCAACAAGTATAAAAAGCAAATTCCCAATAAGATACAATCAAATTAGCTTGCAAACAGACATGATTCTGAATTCTTTAATTCCAGAAAGAAAAACAGTCAGTAAAGCCCTTATGAAATTGAGCTCAAAAGTTTTTAACAAAAGGAATCGGGTACCATACAACATAGACATAAACTTTGAAACTCATTGTTGAAATATATTACAGAAGCCAAAACTATAAATAAACTTACCAAATAAGTGCACAAATTAATGAAAGATAATGTCCACTAAGTGCTATTAAACCAAAAGAATTGGAAATAAGTTCCAGCTGTTATAGTCCATGATTCACAGACTGCAGGAACCAGCAGGATGTACCAGTGAAAGCAGAGTAGAATTGTCTTCTGAAGCTTATCGAAGCCAAAATACTGAGGTTTATGCTTTTCTAATCACAAGGAATACCAGCCAAAGCTTCTTCTAAGTGTAAAAAGAATTCATCTGAATTTTATTTTTCAGGTGTCCAACTCCTTTTTTAAATGAAGAAAAAAGCCTTTTAACAATTTATTGAATGATCTTTTAAGGACAGTTGCATAATTTATAAATAGTTGCAATACCCTAATAAGCCAATCCAACATTTGCAGTTTGTACTACCATATTAACTAAAAATATAGGGGTTGGGTCCTTCCACTGCCTACACCCTGACTTGCTCTCCTACTGCAAGTTTTTTTGGAGACCAGTTTTGATCCGTAGAAATGTTTCATTCTTGAACGAACTCTTTATTCACAGTGGAACACACCTGAATTTTACAGATTTCCACCAAAAAAACAAGGTTGGGTTTTTTTTGTGAACAGTTAGTGAAAGAAGCCTAAGGAAAATGTGTACATAATCCTATTAGCTGACTTAATTTAGAATTATTAAAAGCCTTGATACAGAGGATTTAACACAATCTTTCTAGCAGGGTATGATGTAATCTATTTTTGTTCCTCAGCTAGCAGATGGCTTACCTTTAAGTAATTTCCAATATGTTATGAGATCAAAAGCCATCCTTACACCATGGAGGCAGTAATCGTTCCTCTCTGCTGGGGGTTGCTTGGTACTGTGATGGGGATATGCAAAGGCTGCTGGCATTTCCAAACATAGAAGGCCGACATTTCTTAAGACTTTGAAGTTAATAATCCTTCAGAAGTTGAAAAACTGAGAGATTTTTTCAAAACCCGTTTAATGTTCTATAGGCCATGTGCTAAAGTAACAATCTGTAAGCAATGGCCACGACTGGTGAGGAAGCGCCGTGTGCGCACAGGGTGCAGGCCATCGCAGGGCAGGGGAGGGTCGAAACGGGGGCCATGACTCAGCCCCTGAAGCCCGCTGATCACCTCAGCGCACACTGAAATGTCCTGCTGCTGATGGGCTCATCCTGCCTCATGCTAGCTCTCCACGTGGCCTTGGAGCTCTGTTCAAGTTATCAGGATGCAGCACATCTTCAGTCTGACCGCTGTGGCTTCTCTGCGGAGACAGCAACCCTTCTGTTTCCTGTGGATGGGAGTCAGCCCTAGAACGCCTGTTAGCAGATGGCTTCAGGCAATCAAGGGCAGGAGATTAGAATTCCTTGTGACAGCACTAATAGAATGCCATGCAGTTTCCAAAGCACACATATTACACTGCCTGGTCTCTAGCCTTCTGCCAACTTTAGGAAGTCATTTAGGTATATGGAGTTTTAGCTTCCCTCCCTGGATCAGTATTCTCCAGGTTTTTGGTGATGACAAGACCATACAACCCTGGAAAGAAGAGCACCAGCACAGCAAGGTGCACTAGACTAGTCTGGCCAGGGTTTGTCTTGGGGTAGAAGGATTAAACATTTTGAATAAAGTGACACAAATCTTAAAAAAGTATTGCCTACTGGGCATAACCTTTCCAGCTTCTGATCACATTATATTTATTCTGTAATTGCAGTTTTTTCTTTTGTTTTTATTTTTACATTAAAAATAACAGTTAACATCACTGCTACTCTCTCAATGTGATTTAGCTGTTTGAAACTTCTAATCAATTTTGTCTACAGGCAAAGGGTGCAAAAATTCGTACTTAGAAATAATAATGAATGGGTATGTATTTAAGTGTAGCTAATTTTGACACCTTAAAATATTTAAATATTTAAAAAATAACTCTTAAATTAGGTTAACCTGTACAATGGTCTAAGATTACTGAGATAACAAGGCCATTTCATGTTAAATTAAAAAGAATACTTGAGTTAAGTATATTTATTCTTAAAATTTTAAGAGAGTCCCATGATTCAGGAGCAGGAAGTTATTGACTGAACACCTGGAAAAAGTGTTTGTTTTTGCCAGTTGTAGCTTCTCCACAGGTGCAGAGAAGGTGGCTTTTTTTTCTGCATTTGTACTTATTCAAGTCATTAATTCAATCTTAGAAACTGATCGGATACTAAAAAAAAACAGGAAAGTTTTTTTCTTTCAATCTATGAATTCTATGAGTGGTAGAGACTTGGATTTATAGTTTTGAACTCTTAAAAAGTAGAATGATGAGGAAACTTCAGGGACATTAAAAAAATGAAGACTCCCCTATTATAGTTAATTTTAATGTATTTTGATAACAAAAATCATGTTTCCAAAACATTCCAATTGTCTAGAAATATTTTTACAGCAGTTTTCTGCAAGCATCCAAAAACAATTTATAGGTTAAT
>JANHGL010012910.1:0-42249 GCA_024611195.1 Ceyx melanurus | reverse complement strand
TCACCCGCCCCCTCCACCGCCTGGCCCCCGCTCGTCATGTCCCTGCCCCGCCACCCCGCCCCCGCGGCACGCCCCGCCCCGCCGAGCTCCGGCTACTGCGGCGCGTGGAGCGTGCGCGAGCCCCGGCAGGACTGCAGAACTGCGGCGGGTGCGCGCGAGCGCGCGCGTCCGTCCTCCCGCCCGCCACGCGCTCCGGCGAAGGGGCTCTGAGGGAGGGAGAGGAAGAGCTCCCGGTGCCGCCGCCAAACGGCCGCGCGCGCCGCCCTGCGCTCCCGCCCAATGCGAGAGCGGGGAGAGGCGAGCGCGCGAGCCCCATTGGCTGCTGCGTGCACGAGCGCCGCTATCACCGGGATGGCGGGGCCGGGGTCCGCCGGGGTCCTCACGTCAGGGCGGGAAGAGCAGCTGCGTAGAAGCGAGGGTCGTGCCCTTCGGCGGGGGGCAACTTCTCCGGGACACGTGGGAGACGGGCCGGGTCCCGCGGGCGAGGGCATCGCCGGGACTCCCGGCATCGCGGCCTGCCGTGCCTGTGCCCGCTTGTCAGCAGCGCCGCTGTCCTCCCCGTCTCTTCCCCCTCAAGATCGGCGCTTCCCCTGGGACTGCAGCCGCTTTCCCTGCGGAGCAGGAGGAGTGTGGGCCGACAACAACACGGCTCTCCGCCGAGCTGATCAAACAGCATCTTCTGAAGATTTGGCCGCGCCTGTGCTTTCAGTGTGCGGAATTCCCGTGTGATCTGAACGCTCCATTAGCAGTTTGCTCTCGTGCCCTTTGCACAAGCACACAAAAGATACTTTAAAGGTCGGTAACAAGCTCCACGTCCCATAGCCATTCTCTCTTGCTTTAGCAACGAACCTTAGTTACCACAAGCTACTAAGGGATAGAGGCAACTCAGCGATCTCTCCATTCCCCTGCAGCGTGCTGTCACCAATGGATGGTAAGGTGTGTGCCAAGGGGTTGGCCTGCACACACCTGAGATGGCAGCAGGATTTGGTCATGTAAGAATCCAGGTCTGTATTGTTAAAGTTTGTTGAGTTATTCAGACACAGCATGAGAGAATAGAGATACAGACTTGCTCCCTCTCAAATAGAGCTTGGTCTCAGGCACTTCACTCACACTGGTTTTCCTGCAGTAGGCATTACTGACACCTTAATTTTCTTTTACCCAGTACAGCTCTTGGTCAAGCAGGTTGTTTAAGCTGAGGGGATGACCGTATCACTTCACTTCAATCACAGGCAAACAGCTTCTGCAGGCTCCCGTGTCAGTATTTTCTGTATGATAAAATGCAAAAAGCTGAAGTCACTTGGCATGTGAGAGTCTGAGCTAGGAATACAAGGTTATTAGTTAATTGGTGATGTAGTGATGCAGATAAGTGATAGCAATAACAAAACTGCTTGTTTACGTATAAGAACTTTTACTTAAACCATCAAAAAGAGGTTCCTCTACCCTCCAGTCTTGCAAGATGTTGAACAGAACACTTCTCTGTCAGTAGGGTGCAGTGCACATAGCAACATTCTGTAGCCAAGTTGTGGAATTAACTGATTGTCACTTAGATGCAGTTATATGAATGATGCAACCTTTCCATTCCAGTAACAGTCATGTTTATTTGCTCTCTGGTTGCTGACTACTGCTGTCCTCACGTACAGCTAAGCCAGCCCAACTGCCTTATTCAGGCTGTAGTTAGTAGCCCACCAAGCAGAATGTTCTTTCACATTCTTTTTGCCAGAACTCTCCTGCTCATTGCCACCTATACCCCAAACAAGCCTGGTGAACTTCAGACAATCCACAAACCTCCCTTGGTACAGCAACCCCCTAAGCCACAGGCAAAAGCACACAATCAACTTTTCTCCTCATTACAGGGGGATGAGGGGAAACTTGATTCCATCAAGTCTTCTCCATTGCTTGGTTCTTAAATCTTTTCCAGTCACAACTTGAGTTTCATTTCCCGCTTTTTCTGTTTTCCTACATCATATTAAGAAATTCAAGAAATGAGCATAACATGGTTTCATTACTAATCCTACATGTAGCAGTTACTTTTTTTTGTATTGTTGATAAATATCTTTGTTTTTTCATTTACTTGGA
The DNA here is from genome assembly GCA_024611195.1 of Ceyx melanurus. Classification (NCBI taxonomy): domain Eukaryota; kingdom Metazoa; phylum Chordata; class Aves; order Coraciiformes; family Alcedinidae; genus Ceyx; species Ceyx melanurus. Next base: position 40,173 of record JANHGL010012910.1, on the reverse strand, counting down.
TTTAGCAGCTTGATTTTATTAGTAGCACTTTTGTTATACAGGGCAGCAGCATGTTGGCATCCTGTACAATAACTGATGTGTAATCCTTCTTGTAAGCTCAAGAAGGAGTTAAAATGCCTTGAGTTAAAAAACTCAGGTTAAGAAGCACGAGAACAGGTCTGACAGTTCCAAGAAAATGCCCAGTCTTTGTAAGATTTTTAAAGATTAAGATTTTTCAAGATTAAGATAAAGATTAAGTATGATTAAAGATTAAATCAAGTTGTGTCAGGGCGATCTATACTCTAATTTAGCAAGGAAAATGAGTGTCCTTTGTGGCACACAAACACATACAACTCACACCAGTAAATATTGAGAACTAGAGTAATGTACTTAAGTTTTGGCTCATATGAACTAACCTCATTACATCTGTTATAATCCCATTATTAAATCAAATGTCAAATTGAAAGTATTTAGAGAATGTTTTGGATATTTTTCAGGTAGTACAACTTTGGACCTGAAACTTATTTTAATAACTGCAGTCTCTTGGGTTCTACATTCAAAAGTAAGTTTATAAGGGTGTTATAGTTTCTGCCATAAAAAAGTGTTATCCAATATGAATGGTTGTAAACCTATTTTCTTTCACAGGTAGAATGAAAAAATTCATCTTGTATTCTTTGCTTCCAGCATTGCTCCCATGTGTTTCCCAGGCTGTCATATTTTGCAAAATCATACTCTCTTATCTTCAGTTAACAGATAACTAGGTTCATATTTCACTCGGGTTTTTCTCTAGCCAATACTCCTTTGTTAGTTGTTTGGGTTTTTTTTGTTTTTGTTTGTTTGAAGATCTAGATGCCATTTCTTACAAAAAAACCCTCAATTTCTACTTGAAGAAAGATTGCCCCCAAGGAAAGAAAGGCAACTTTTTCTAATGCTAGTCTCAAATCTATAGATCACAAGCAGTGTCTGTTCCAGAGCTAACCCAAACAACATAGAGAAGAGGGAGGAAAGCTATTAGTTTTCAAGAGGCTCACCCTAGGATCTCATGTTGTTTTAATATTGCAGGTTACCCAAAATAAAGTAATTTATTTCAGTAACAGTTAAAACAAAAATCAGAAAAAAAGATTTTGAATGGGAGAGTTGCTTTTGAAATTTTAATGTTGTTTTAGAAAGCTACTTCCATTAAAATAATTTCCTAGCCATTATATATCCATCTACAAATAGCTATAGAAGATGCAAAACTCCCCAGCCAAGTTGTAATATCCAGGTTTATAAGGTCAAGAGAAAGGAATATATATTTATATATAAACTGGATATGCCCTATTAATATTTTATGAAAGAAAAGAGCTCATGTCAGGAGTGGAGGTTAAGTTTTATGTTCCACAAATAAAAGAATTTTCAGCCAGGAGAAGGCCAGTTAGTTCATCAAAGCCAAAATACTGGAACATGCCACCTGAGGTGAAACTTTTCTTGGAAAATGTGTCAGAAGTTGAGAATGCCTTTTCAGGGGATTTCCATCCTGGTATCTCTAACTGCAGGTGAGAATCAAACAGGCACCAGGCAACAGTTTGGCAATCAGAGACTTTGAGACCAGGAGTGTGTGTGTGTCTGCGGGTAACAGAGCCCTATAGAAGGAGTGTTTCCAGACCCTGGCTCTGCAGGGTTGGGGTTTGGTGCCCCACTTCAGTCTCTTTTCTGGACTTTGATGAAATCTTGACTGTCTTATCTAAGCACAGAGTGCTGGTGTTCAGCTCAGTCAGTTCAGAGCAGTTGCTGGTTTTTATCACTAATAAACTTCTGTAGCACTGGAAGGGACAAATAAAGGGAGACGTAGTAAATAAAGAATTAATTGTCACCTTTGGATTTGCAAATGAGTTTTTACCAGTCAGTGGAGCAGTAGACTGCTTTCAGGGTATCATGTGATGAAATAAACCATTATATCATTACACATCAGTACACCCTGTGGCTGAGTGTGCAGCTCTCCTTGTGCCCCAGAGCACAGCCACAGAACATGTGCTCCTCTTCAGTCCTTTATTAGTTACTACTCATTAAAAAGAGTGAGCAGAGACCTGTGCCATTAGATAGACAGGCTAATCCCATCACATATCTTTAGGTTTTCTCACATAATCAACTAAGAGAAAGAAGCAACTCATCTACATTTTACAGACTGCTGGTGGTGTGAGCATCAGTCAACTGGGCTGTGGTTATTCACTGTGTTATCAGAGGTACATGAGGTACCCAGAATCACAAATAATCAATCATTACTGTGGGAGAACATTCATTTTCTTAAGCAGTGCTGTCAGGTACCTTAAAAAGAGTGAATCTAATAAGGATTATCATCTTGAGACTAGACTATTTTCAGTGTCATGAATATAACTGTTTACTGTGCCATAACAATGCAAGCATCTTGGGTGGAAAAGACAGTATCTTGCATTAGAACATGTACAGATTCCTTTAAAATGATGCATGAATAGTTGTTTGAAATCTACACAGTAAAGATAATGTGGCAGTAAAAACATTTTTATTGCTGTAAAAGTGCAGTATGAAGAGAAATTGATAGAAGAGTAGGTTTACTACTTGGGTATCATGGGAGTTATTTCACTGTAATGTGTACAGGTGAAAAATAAAAGCAAAAGGAGACATAATCACCACTAACTAACATCAAATACTATTTTTAGAGAAATCAGAATTTAAATGGCTTGAATTCCTGACATCAGAATTGATCTGAAACCTCTCTTTGCTATATTTGGAGTAATAGCTGTTCCTTAACACGTCTGAAAAAGGAGTGTGACTAAGAAATCCTAAGAGCAGACTGCAGGCTGAGCTTATACTCTTGGACTGCTTCCCTAACCTCACTTTTAAAGATATCATTCAAGTCTTAAAAATCCAAGTACAAAACTAAATCATACAGTTTGACTGGTAATCTCTTCAGTGGTGAAATAAATTGACAGAAGATTTGTGGAAGGCTCGAGGACTTTGCTTTGTTTTTCATGGCTAAAATCTTATCCTCAGAGATGCAATTCCTTTGCATATATAAATAGAAACAATCTGGTCCCACTTTTTTTCTACTGTAATTAGGAGAAAAGCAATCAGAATTTGTTAGACTTCAGAATGAGTAGAGTCTTACATCTTAGAAGACAGATGTTTTCTGATTAAGCTTTCTATCATGCTCTCATTTAGAAACTGCACAAGTCACAGATAACTTTAGCAAAGTATTTATCAGATATCAAACAGTTGGTGCAATTCCACTCCATTTTGTTCAGCTCTCAACACCAGCTTTATTTAGATTGTGAGATAGTGTTTAAATAGTTTGAATCTTCTCAAGAGCTGAAGCAATGCCACTGCCCACAGAACAACTCTATGGTGCACTGCAAACCCAAATAACAGAGTTTTCCTCCAGTGTCATCTTGCTACGTTTCTGATTAAGCTATGCAAAAATGGATTGCTAAAAATTAATAATTCTAAGGATGTATCCCTCACTGAACATGTGACAACCTCTCAAAGTTTCAAGAATTGACAATAAAAGCACATATAGCAAAAAGATGAAAGATTATAACAGTACTGCAGTTACTCCTTGGGGAAATGAGGCTTTCTGGCAGGAAAGGATCCTCTATATATTCTACCTGATAAAGCAAATACCCAGCCTTTGAAATTCTAGGAATAGTTACAAATTCCAGTGTATGTTCCAGACACTGTAATAATACCAATCTGGAAGGGTTTTCTTTTTAAATCATATTCAGGTCTGGATTCAAAACAGCTTTTTAATCACAGTCCTAAGTTATCTTTAGTTAGCTAAAACTCCTTACTCTATTTATGGGTAGCTTTCCTTGCAGTACATTTCTAAGGGTGACTGCTTAGAGCTCAGTGGAGATCTGCTGCATGCCAGCACAGCCCCTCCTATCCAGCCTCCAGCCCATAGCATCAGGCACAAGAAATAAAGCTAAATGGGCTAAAGCAGCCTTGGCATAGCCTACAGCAACCTGAGACCAGATCTAGGACTGCAGTACCATCTGAGGGCCTCCAAGGCTCACTACAGGTTTGGCTTTGTGTGCTAGTTGTAAGTTTTCTATCCCAAAGACAGTGACAAACAAGTGTCCTACACAACTGGAAGGCAATCAGTAGATAGCCCTCTATTCCCACTGTTGCTATTGCAATGGTGCCCAAAAGTTCCAGTCACATAAGAGAACCCTTGGGGTTGTCCTCTGCCAAAGTCTCCACTTGCAAAAATACAGCTCTTCATCTACTTCTCAAAGCTGGTCATTTATCTTGGTCTGAAGCACACTGGCAAATCATGAAGTTCATAATAAGAACAACTAAAAACTGCTGTGGAAATGGCTCTGTCAAGACCTGATTAGATGCAGTAATTGCATATTGTTTCTCTGAGAGTTTTGCACAAGGGAAAACTTGGGAAGATTAATTTTTCTAAGTTCCTGTGGTAAAAGAAGTAAGAAGTATTAAATTTTTATGAGCTGTGGTTATGAAATTATTTTTTGTGTTCTCAAATAGAACCAACAACAGTCAAACCTTAAATATATTTAAATTTATTTTGGAATAAAGATTAAAATAACCTCTAAAGCAATAACAGTGTCTTAGAGAAATTCTTGAATCTGAACATGAGGAATTGTCTACTTTTTCTCCCCCAAGACCTTTTGGTAGAATGACATTGCAAATATTTAAGTGCAAACTAGAAAGAGAAAATGAAAGGCCACAAGGGAAATAGGTTCTGCATTTCAGAATACTTTTTGAGAGAATGAAACAAACCAAAAGATGTGTATAAAATTATATTTAAATTGAGTATTAGTGACATAGCACCAAGTGCATATGCAATCAGATGCAGGTAACCTGGAAAATAGGTGTTGTGACAAGAAGAGAAAGCATTTTCATTAAGGAGAGAAAGCATTTTCATCCATAATACTTCCCACATAGGAACATACATGTTCTCTTTACCTTACTTAGCAGCTCCTTTCCATGGCTAACACATCTCTTGAAAAGAATTCTGAGTTTTAGTGATGAGAGAATAGGACTTGAGAGTATAAGAAGGCAGAATTGCCTAATGAAGTTCCTGTGGACTCTTTTGGAAGGTCAACATCCTTCTGTTCTGTTCTTTTTAATTATATTTAAGGTAACATGAGCATTTGATTTACTTTTCAGTTAGCCATTCTTTCATCTGACATGAGTTTTTCTGCAGCTACCCTTTTGGTATCACAGGGTACCCTCCCTATAGTTTCTGATTGCCGAAATAAAAGCTTCCAATTCAGTTCTCCTAAGAGAAAAAAAAAAATAAAAAGGTAACATAACTTCTGTGGAAAGCAAACACAAAGTCACAGGATAAACTTTACATGTCAGGCTATGCAGCAAGCAACCAGCCAGTCCTGACATGATTCCCAACATCTCTGTGGTCTGGTCTTTCAAGTATCTAGTTACTTCTTTTCCTTTTTTGTTGCCCTAGTTTTTTTTACTTACATCTTTTTCAGTGCACTTGCTGTGACATTTGTGCTTTCACTGATTGTTTTTTAGTTGCCTTACTTCCATTATCTCTGTTTTATTCATTTCCTGTTTCTTTTTCCTTTATTGTCTCAATAAACAAAGTTTGCAAAGAAATACATGAACAAAAGAAGCATTTGAAAATATTCCTGTAACAGAAAATAAAATCAGTAATTCATAATATTTGTAGTTCAAAAGAAAATACTTTCTAGCTTCAATATCCTGAAAATCATATGTTCATTTTAGTTATTCCTGCATTTGTTGTGGCTTAGTTGAAAATCCTTAGCTGATGATTTTAGAGCTCCTTATGTTCAGCTAAGTCTAGAAAAAGTTTAAATGACCCAAATGCTCTAGGAGGCAAAACTAAACTATCAGATTTCCAGGGCTGTTCTCATTATCCTGGATGCATAGTGGATTTGCAGAAAGGTGGAGATGAAAATACCCAGTCCTTCAGAAAACTTTGTGATGTGAGTGTCCACATAGGTTTCTTTGATGGATCAGGAATTAAGTACAAAATATTTTTTTTTCACTGTTGTATAAAATCCTGCTATCTTCCAATGGATAATTTCATGGTTGCAATTCTAATCACTGCAACTTCAATAAGTATAATTTAAAAGGATGAAACAAAAGAGGTAGAGCTAAGTGGTTTTTGTATAAAGGAAACTAAATGGGTCAGGACAGTTCAGTTTAGAATCTGATGACTAGAACAAGGTAATTAGTGAATGATTAACCTTTTTTTTTTTTCCCCCTCCAAACACAGAAATTAAGAATCCTCCAAATAAATGATCAGGCTGCAAGTTTAACACATACAAAACAAAGTGTATTTAAATATAATGCAAAATTACATTTTAGAGCTTGCTGCCACAGGGACATACAGAGGGCAAATGTTTACATGGTTTGGGAAAATCAGTCCAAGTCACAGGAGATACATTTAATAATTGCTGATGGACTCAATGGTTCTGTCTAAATTCTGTGTTCCAGGAACCCCCAACCTGCTGACCACGGAAGACAAGCATGTCATGGAGAAGCAAATGTATCCAGCCTCTTTCCTGACACAGTCCTTGCATTTGGCACAGTGAGTTATATGAATCCCAACCATTCTCAACATTTAAAAACCTTGCAGCAGTTTTATCAAGCAAATAAACACTGTTAATGGAACACAGAAGAAGAACATTTTAACACAGAACCTACATTAGTGAACTATGTAATGCTTTTAGTGTAACAGAGTTCTTTCACATACATGGGAGCTACATTACAGATCTCACAGGTCTGGGATGTGGAGAGCCAGAGCTTCTTCCAGTGGAAGTCATTAGACAACTGCCCCCAGAGCAGAGCAAGAAGGATTAAATCTTACTCTTGGAAGCAGGACTAAATAACTTGTATATTTATTACCCAGCATGATTTATGCTCTTGGAATCCCTGAGCCATACATCACTCCCATGTTCATTTTAAAACATTTGGATCTGAAAATGTCAGCAACTAAGAATCTATATTATTCAAAATTACAATATTGTAGCTTTACTGAATATAATAGAGGCCAAATATTCCATTTCTGATCAAACTTCTGTTCAGCAAACAACAGAGCAACACAAAAGGTAGTCACTTCATATGTCGAGGTTACTTTTGAAAGAACATCTTAAAAAGAGGAGTGATGTTTAAGGCTCAGATTTATAATCCACATGGCTGGTTTTGTAACCGGCTGGATGTTAGTCAGCCTTACAGTAACTGAATACATATGCATTCCTAGCCCCAGCAAATGCAAAACACTAAGTAGGATTGCAGAGGGGGTCTAAGCCAAGGCATATGATTGCTGTTGCCTGGTCCTGCTCTGTGTTCTGTGCAGCTGAGAAAAAATAGCAAGGTCAGTGTATTTCATTGTTCAGAAAACTGTTTGGGTGCCACAACTCAGATATGTGATCTCCCCCTTACTCTTGGGTCACCTTTGTGTCCAGAGGCTGCTGCTTCTGAGTCTATTGGTACACAGGAGTCTGTGGGCTGAAGTCACAGTGATGCAGAGATAGGAAGATGGTATCTTCTTTTCTTAAACAATGGGGTTCAGAAGAAGAAAACCTTCGAAGTTCCTGTCACAGAAGAGTTTGTCCCCCTCCACTTCCAGTTCTCACCTTTTGTGTCCTGTGAAAAGAGGGCAGGTTTAGACCTGTGCTACTGCACAGGCTTTAGGTCTCAGATAATGGTTGAAATGTCTGTAACAACTGCAGTCTCTCAGATGATTTTTTTTGTTCTCTAAGAAGATAATATTCCAGTCATTAAAGAGGCACATAGTAGTTTGGCTTTCACTGGCTTCTTTTGAAGGTCACTAGCTTCTGGCCAGCAAAATGGACACCACAGCACTACCATAATGCACATGGAGATCTTCAGATTATGGTATTAACTTATATTTCCAAACATTTTGTTGGATGATGTTTGTCTGTCATTTTATAAATTACGTAGTTGAATTATTTTTTGTAAATAAAGCATTTTGGGACATTTCCTAGACATGGCATTAGCTGTTCTTACAGGAATCCAGAAGCTGGAGCTGAGACACTCTCAGCTGCTGTTAAGTGTCACAGTTCCTGCAAACCAAAAATCAATCAGCCTATTCAGCAGATTATAGAAGACAAACAGAAATCCACTGTTTAGCAAGGGTCAATATTTGCTGTTGCCTCAGTTTATAAAACAAGAAAATGTCATAGTGTCTGAACAGAAGGGAGTAGCCTTTAAAAATAAGAAGGCGGAAGGAGCAAAATGCATCATCTTTACTACAGAATGTTTCCCAGTGAGAAAGAAAAAAACCTATGGTAGAGACAGTACACACACTAGGCAGGAAAAAAAGGGAAAAAGGAGGTATTCCATGGCAAAAGGAAGGTGGATTCTTAAATATTATCATTGTGCATATACTGCTGTCTTTTTCAGGAGGGGTAAATAGAACATTTCTCTGCAAAGCATCAGGATAAATATGATACCCATCTTTCAATGTATGGGAATAGACAGGGTTCTTGTATTAAAATATTGCCTGCATAGTACAGAAATAGCATAAATATAGAAAAAAACAGCTTTGGTTACCAGAGAGCTGAAAAGAAAGAAAAAAAAAAGCACCCCATTTCTCCAAGATATTAGAAGCTAGAAATTATTTGATGGTGAATAATGAGTGTGAACCCAGCAGCCTGAGTCCACTACCTTATGCCAAGTAGGTACAGAAAAGACAGAGACATGCATTTCAATTAAATAGTCTTTTCACCCAGCTTGCAAAAATGCAAATCACACCTGTGTTATTTGCCTCTTCCACAAACAAGGCAATGAAATTTCACACTTCTGGCTTTAGAATTCTGAAACACTTCAAATATGTAGCTAAGAATGAGATAAATTACCTTCAGGAAATGTTTGGGAATTTTTCTCTCTCTGTCCTTCTACTCACTGCAAAGCCTGGACAACTTGTTTAAACATTAGCAATTTAATCCCATCTTCAGAGTTTAGAATTTTTACAGCTGTCATTCTTAGACTTCTCTAATAGATGGCCAGGGAATGTCAGACTCTGGAAAGACTGAGGCAAGGAGGAGAGAAAACAAAAATCAGCCAAAATAAATGATACATCTAATAGTTGAGAATGTCTGGATGTAGATTGAGGATCCTTCTAGAGCCAGTCCTATCAATAGAATGAGGACTGTCTCACAGCATCTCCTGATCCTGCTATCTCCATTGATTGCTTTCCTTTGGGCTTTCCCACCTACCACTAGCACACTGCATTACCATCTCTAAAAGTGTGTTCTATTTACTACATTGATTTTGTTGCATTGCAATTTCATGTTGCAGAGATCCTGTGAAAGAATATTGAATTTGTGGTCACAGGTCACACTTCATAACCTCAAGGTGCTCTTTAATAGATTATGAGGTGAATAAAGCATAAAAGACACTCTAAAAGCACTTTATGGGAGTTATTTGCAGCAAGTGCCAGTTGTTAATGACCCAACACAAAATGTTATCTAGATTCCACATATTAATGATCCCTTGTAACCTAGGTAACTCATTTTAATTACATTTGCAAGAACAGAAATACAAGCCCTTTAAAATAAACCAGAGGTGATTTTCTTAGTAATGTCAGCCTAAAAATTAACTATAAACTCCAATAACAGAAAATTAACCTGAAAACTTGCAGCATCTACTTTAGCTGTATGGTAGATATCCTTCTCTTTTTTGCTTTTATTATATTCATTTTAATGATTTAACAGATAATGGACATATCATCATTAAAAAGAAAATAATAAGAGATATACCTGATTTTTCTCTTTCAAAATCTTAGGTACATGATTCGAAAGATTAAAGTCCTGAGGAATATTTTGTCCTGCAGCATATTTTGTGGACTTCTGTTGTTAAGTGAGATTAATGAAAGGTAGTTTGGGTGCAGTACTTAACCTAAGCCCCAGCACTTCTGAAATGTACAACCAAATGGGTACAGTAGAGAAGACTGCAAACTGGCACATAAACTTTGATGGTCAAGTTAATGAACAGCACAAACACTGGTGATTAGATGAAAGTGATGCAATTAATGTTCCAGTGTCACAGAACAATTCTAGTAATGAAGAAAATCCTTCTGTGAGTTTAAGGCATAGTGCCAAATATACTAATTTCTTTCTTGTCTAGAAAGTTAATCTGGGATGTTGCTTGGTCTTTGTCCATATTTGGCTACTGGGCACTGGAAAGCTTTTGACTACCCAGGTTCCACAGGTTTGTAGTTTTGAGTTGTGTTACTTCTGAAGTTGGAGAGTTTGTGCAGGGCAACAGTCTTCCCAAACCATCCAGGGAAACTCCTTCAGGGTCAGGCTCCCCAGTATTGCCCCAGGCAAAAGGGAAGGTAAAAACTATGAATAGTTTGGAAGACCCCTGAGGTCATAAACCTGTTTCTTGCTTAGTTAAACCAGTTATCCAGGTTAATTCTGTAATGAAAAGGTAACAGGAGCATTTCTAACATTTCTAGCATATCCCAAATATGAAAGTGATCAGAAAAGTTTTCTCTGGTTTAATACACTTGAGCATATTCTCAAAGCTGCTGAAATGGGCATAAAATGGGGTTCTGTAAAAAGATCTATTCCTACTCTTTTCTCATTTCCAAGTGTAAATCAGCAAGAGGAGCTATAAAGAAGCAATAAAACCTGTTCCCAAGTGAAGTGGGTATATTTAAGATGTGCAGCAAAGTCCCATTCAGCTGATTTTGGAAAGGGAAGCAGGTTTTGTTACCCTGTGTGCTCAGTACTGCACCTCACTGCAGCCTGGAACCACAGACACAAGGAAGTATTGCACAAGTTGATTGCTGGATGAACAAGTATATGCTCCTCTATTATGAAGAAGAAAATCAGTTCACATCCAAGACTAATCCACTGTAACCTTGAAATAAAAGAGAAAATAAGTTTTTTGTCTGGAAAAATATCATTATTTTAAGACAAATATCATTTATTTTAAGACAGACAGTGCAAGCTTTTAAAGGTAATTGTATATGCACAGCTGCATATAGGGAACTTCAAACATCAGTGTCTCCTGAGCACACCATTGAACAGTCACTCACCAACAGTATATCCTATAGGAATCAACCCCCCAGTAGCGTAGAGGACAAAAGATGAACTTCAAATATCTGACTGGAACATGAATCATTCCTCAGTTTCTTCTTTCAGAGGATAGCAGCAATTCACTGAAGAGAACATTTTCAGTAAAAATCAACTCCAGCTAAAGAAGCTTTACAATTTTCTCTATTTTTTTTGCATGTTTCTGTGTTTACATGACTTCTCTTACCATCTCAACACCACTTCAGCAGATCAAGCAGCACAGGGCACTTTAATGCAGTCAAGAAAGAAGCACTTTCTAGAAATAGTGGGGTGTTCTTGCAAATGCCCCTTTTCTCCTTTCAGCTACTTCTCCTTTGTTCCCATCAGCCTCATCCTTTTCATCTTTTCATGTTTTTGTTGAGGAGGAAAGGGGTGGCTGGGGTTATTTTTAGAAGCACCAATTCAGTCTTTTGTGCTTCCCTCTTTCCATCAGGCTGAATGGAGTGCTGGCTATTAGTGGAGCACAATACCTGGCACACACCACAACAATACAGTTACAGCATCACCTGAAATTACCTTAGGAATCTGCTAAAAAAAAAAGAACCACCCATTTAATAAGAACGTTGTGGTTACTTTTTAATTACTTAGATTCATAATTCAGACTTTATTTTGATAAAATATTTAGTACATTCTTTCCTTCCAGGTTCAGGGATATTCCAGTTGATGTCAGAAGGGGCTCTCCTAATCCCTTGTATGAAGAAGGAGATCATATCAGCTTTGTCAATAACCTTATCCTAGCAGAAGAAAGCAAGACAGAAAGAGGCACTGAAGCAGAAGTTATTTCTTAGTTGGCAGTATTCATTAATATTTTGATTCATTTTTGTTCTCACCCAGTCGAGTAGAATACATTTTATTTTTATATGGCTTCTAACTGCACAAATCTCTCTGAATTTCACTTACACTTAATTTATAACCTCTGGGCCAGGCTCTTCTTTCACATCCATCTTGTGCTATGGAGCTCCATTAATTTCTGAGGAATTACTCCCAATTTCAGATGAAAGAAGAATGCATCTTCCCTTCATTCTCCCTCCATTAGAGCAGAGACTGAGCAGCAGCTCTGCTTCTGCTTCTGCTCTGAAGGGAAACATCTTCTGCCTGACTTAGTGAGGTAGGTGTGAGACACCAACAATAGTGTTCTCACTTTAAATGGGAATTGTAGAGCTTTAAAAACAGGCTTGTGTACAAGGTGTTTCTTGTTTTAATAACTGTACATCCCTTGTTACCAGGGAAAGCAGGAGCATGACATTCAGAACAGTTATCCCACTTATCAGAGTAAAGGAATCACTCTTTATCTCTGTTACAATCATAGTACAAGAGAATCAATACTTCTCAGGTGAAGTTTCTCATTTGGCCCCCAGTCAAAGGCAGTACAAGAGCTGATTCCATTATGGGATTTCAGGGAAGCTTCCAGCTCCTGTGATTGTCTTCAAGTACCTGGCTCATGGATCTTAATTACACCTAAATGCTGCAATCTTGTGCAAGAATTGCTGTTAGTCATTAGAGTGGAATAAAACATGTTCAGTTCTCCATCACTTTGGACCCTGCTATTTTTCAATAAAACCAATCTGACTAAAAACTCAGTTATGGAGAGAGGAACACTGTCCATCTGTCCTTCTGTTCTTCAGTGAAGAAATGCCCACACCACTGTGCCTGGGAAGCCTGAAGGAGAAAAAAAAAAAAAAAAAAGAGGAGAGAAATTAAACTTCCTCTTATGCATTTGTTTGGAGCTGGGTATAAGCACACTGAGAAACCTGAATTACAGCCACAGAAAAACTGTCTGAAGCTGTGCTTGGGCTGAAAACAAGAGGAAGCTGAGGGAGCAACTCAGTGTAGGGTTAATGGGCAAATCTGCACAGACAGCCTGAATGTAACAAAGAGAGGTGTGTCCCAAGAAGACTCTATTATGGTATATTAACTTGATAGAAGAACTAGAAAGTCACACACTAATTACTTCAAGCTCTTTGAGAAGCTGAACATCCCATGCATCTTAGTGTGGGAGGCTTATGACAGGATTTGGTGTTGCAAACTTCTGTGAAACTTCTCAAATGGCTCCCAGCTGAGTGAAGAAAGTGGAAAGTCATGATTTAAGCCAACTACAGCTAGGCAGCTTGCCTGCTGGTCAAGCAGAATAGCTTTGCAGTTCTGCAGTGCTATGGAACTGATCTTGTTCTCCTTTTAAAAAGATTTAAAATATGTAAATGTCTTTAATATATATGATAAGCCCAGGATATTAGCAATATTTTACTTTAGTGTAATGTTCTTGCAGAAAGCGTTTTCCATGGTTAGTGAATACCAATGATTCAGACGATTAATTTCCTTCCAGCTTCTTAAAAAAAAAAATAAAATCCAGCAATGCAAGATCAAAATATACAATGAAGCAAAGCTCGACCTGAGCTGCCAGAAAGTTTTCCAATAAGATATGAAGATTTAACACAGATTCTAGATAAAGGAAATAAATAGTCATCGTGAACTATCTGGAGGCAAGTCAGACAAACACGCTCATCTGCTCTTTGCAGCAGTCAAAACCACCTAATTTTAGCTTTATACACCCACACAGAATCTAACTGATTTCAGCAGGGCACTGCAGAGAGCCAAGACCCACCCTGTATGCCAGCACTAGATGTCAACTCAGTATTTATTAACATGAACATTCTGGATGTACCCTATTCTCTTTAGATCTCAGTAACTTGGTGATGTGTGTCTGAGGAAAACAAGCAAACAAATAAACAAAAACAAACCTGGTAAATTTAGAATAATTGAGGAAAATAACCTGTGAGACTCTCTCATCTAATATAAGTCACATTTCCATGTGTGCTAGAAACTAGTATCAGATTTTTGAATATATATATTTATTAACTGCATCATTCTTTCCGAAAGAGGGTTTAATGACTGATAGAAAGAGTCATTTTTCTCTGGCTGCCAAGGACTTTTCAGGCTTCACAAGCTCAAAGAGAGATTCACATGGTCTGTCTGTATTTTTAAGGTTTTTTTCTTGTTTTTTTCCACCACCCCCTCAGGTCTGCACTTACCCTCTGCCCTGCAGCACAGTGCAGGGTTGCAGCCCATCTGGTGTTCTCATATAGCAAGAAGCAGCAGACCAGTGACCCCCTGAACAATCCTTCTTGGAGCAAAGAGGTCATTGTGCTGTAGTGAGTGTGGGATACTTACAGCCAACGTCCTGCAGGAAAGCTTTGCACTCCAAGGGGCCTTGGCACTCTCCCTGATGTGACCTTTGTCACTGGTGTTCCCCCATCTCATTCTGATGACCTCGCCACACAGTTCAGATCAGGTAAAACACCATGTTTTGCCAACATGAGTCAGCATGATGAAGCTTCCATTTTGAGAGACAAGTTGGTTAAGAAATCTGGAAGTATCATATGTCTTGGAAGTAAAGTTTGTGTGTTTATGAGAGCTTCTTCATCTGTTCTTGCTTATACTTCAGAAAAAGATCACAGAAGGAACCAGAACAGCTCATGGAATTGCTTCAGAAGCAGTAACAATATAGGACTTTTTTTTTTTTCACTGCAGTGCACCATAGATGGTGATTAGCCAGAGATTAATTCCTCAAAAGACAATATAAGGACTGTACATATTTCCAAACTTCTCTTTCAGTGAACTGGAGTGTGGGGTGGGTTCTCAGTACAGTGCTGAGCCCTGCAGTGAGCTGAAGGGCCAGGCCATTCAGCAATTAGGAAGGTAAATGACCAAAATGCCATCCCCAGTTTCAGCCTGATGGTGTTTTGCCTCTGTGTTTTCATAGTGTTACTCTACATCATTTCTTTGTGTTTTATTATGGAAATGGAACTCCTCCAGAAGCTGGCCCATGCATGCAACCAGCCAGCTGAACAGGCATTGCAGAATTTCTGTAGACTAATTGGACTTTTGTAGCACAAAATGGTAATCAGTCTGGAGTAAGCACTAAAAAAACCCTTAAGAAAGCTCTTGGTCAGGATCCTTATCAGCAGGTTTTAATATCCCATGGGAAACTGTGTATCTGCTCCAATGGAGTTTAGCTTTGGTTTTGCATAACTGAAACTTATCCCAGGATGTTTTTAGTGAAAATTCAAGGGGTTTTCTGCCCCCACCCTTAAGGCAGAGCTACATCTTCTCTGCAAGCCTGTCTGATCCAGCCCATACCATCTGACACTGACATTTTCTGACCTTTCCTGTGACTGGTTCTCTTGTAAGCAGTGCCCACACAGAGTGAATCAAACCAAACATTAAAGTACAGACAATTCCAATATATTCCTTCCAGCCTTCCAGTTCACATCTCATTTTCTCTGTTCCTGCCTATTCATTTGTGAATTCTTTGTCTCTCATACATTGCAGTGTTCATTGGTGTCACTTAGGAAATGAATAAGGGTGGAAAAGCTTTGTGTGCATTGACTATGCAGAATGCCTTCTATCTGAAGCACATGCTGGCTCTCCAGCCATACTTGCTGTATGTTCACGTATCATAGAATCACAGAATGGTAGGGGTTGAAAGGGACCTTCGGAGATCATCAAGACCAACCCCCTGCCAGAGCAGGATCACCCAGGGCAGGCCACACAGGAACAGATCCGGGTGGGTCTGGAAAGTGTGTAGAGAAGAAAGCTCCGCAGCCTCTCTGGGCAGCCTGGGCCAGGCTGTGCATTAGAGAGACAACATTGCTTTAAAAATGAAGCTGAGCATCAGGATAATAATCTTTGGCTCTACGAATGTGACCTGTCCTGTAAAGGAAGCATTCTCCCTGTTTCAGAGCACAATCTGGTGTGTGTGTGTGTGTGTGTGTGTGTGTGTGTGTGTGTGTGTGTGTGTGTGTTCAGAGGAAGAACCATGGTTGGTTGCATTGTTCAGTGAGAAAAGCACAGTTCAATCTTTTTCACCCATATATGAAATTATTTGCTTCATGAAAATAATTTAAATCTTCAATCAGATTAAAAACTGCTTTTTGTCTCTACTTTTAGAGATAGAAATTATTTTCTACCTCTTTACCATCTAATTTCTCTTTCAAATTTCCATTCTCAAGAGCTTGTAGCTCTATCTCCAGTATTAGACACGGAAAAAAACAATCTTTGCATCCTAGGATTGCCTAAATACAGACTCTCTCCTTTAATGTTAAACATGCATGAGATACCTTCTGAACTCTTTCCCTGATGCCCCCTGCCCAGTGAGTCAGTAGCAGGATTGTATTAACTGGAAGAGGAGGGCTGATTAGTATTCAAAAGGGAGGTTTTGGACCTCTGTCAAAATGTGTTTTCACAACGCAGGTGAATTTCCATTCCTGATCAGGAACCTACTTTAAGGGACTTTGTTAAAAGGTTTTTCCCTATATATATATATTCTATATGAAAGAGAAATGACAGATTGTTTCCTGAACAATAAAGTGGGATGCAATCCTGATTTTGAATTCTCAGGATCTTAGAAACATTATTTTACTGCTTTTTCCTCCTTACACTGTTTTCCTCTAACCCTAATTTAATTTGATTTTCTTTCAAGTCTTATTGTCTCTGGAAATGGTTTGCAGTTCTTTATATGTTTTTTAATGCAGGGCAGCAAAGAAGAAATAAGCAGATAAAAACAGTCTTTTATTTCTATTATTATAACTCAGCATTAGAACCTGAACTAGTCACTAGATGTCATTCTAACCCACCAAATAATTTCTTTGAAATTATGCAGTTTTCTGCCATAAATGCTTCCTACCTGTCTCTTGAATTTCCGTGTGAAGTTAAATGCTTACTCTACTGCAATCCTTGTGCAGAGCAACTGCAGCTAATTCAGTGTTCCAATGTTCTGACAAAAAAAATCTATCAAATTGTTGGAGCTGAGTGATCAATAGCAAAACCCATTCACACATTGAGATCTCTGCTGAGACTCCTTAAATCATCAGTCACTGTGAGTTCAGAGGACATGGCTACCTGAAAGCTTTGCGTTTTTATCCAGTTCTTATTTTGTGAAACCACTCCTTTCCCATGAGAATTATCCCGTTGACAGGATGTTGTTGGGACATGATAAAGGAGAAGGGGCAAATCTTGTTGCAGAAAGGGAAGGTGTTATTCCAACCTATTCATATTATATGTAGGAACTCAAAACTTGTACTTTAATCATTGTTTTTACAATAGAAATTAGCACAGAATTACTGATAGATATCACTGGTAGATTTGTCTCAAGCTAGAGAGGTGCAGACCTTGTTGATGCTTGCAGCTGTTTCTTCATCTCAGTAATTTTTAATTCCAAAATATTGTCAGACACAGCTCTCCCACAGGACCTGCACAAGTGTTAGGGTTTGCTTTTAGTGACTGAAAATGGAGTGTGAGGTTTCCTCTCATCTTCATCTCTATGGATGGGGTAGGTGCTGAATTACCTGAAACAGCCTGACAGTAACATAGGGTCCTCTGTGTATCTGGAAGGTGTATTCTCATTTTGATTTCTTAGCATGTGACCCAGATTTCTGGAAGGAATCATCTCCATACCACCTGGAACAGTACTTTGAGGGGGTCAGAGGGGGAGCAGGGGTTGATAGATTGATCTTAAAGCTCTCATTATGATTTTTATTGTGTATGCCAGAGAACAGACTGGCCAGGAACAGCTTGTGCCCAGCTTATGTCTCTGTGAAACTGCCTTACTTGAACCACTGCAATATTTCAGTCTTGTAACTAAAAGAGTTGCAGAAATGAGATTTCATTGCATACATATTTTTCTCATGCTGTTTGCAAAGAGGACAGAGGAGCAGAAAGTCTGAATGCAAGAACTACAAAGAAGTCCTTCAGATACAGTGAAATGTTTTTGTCTCCCAGCCTTTCACTGAAGCAATACAGAGCTGCTGTCCTCCCCTGAACAACTCACACTAATGCAGTGTGAAACCAGCAGAATTAACTGTCTTCAGTGATGCTTCCCTAAGTCATAGCTTCACTTTCATAAAATGTCTATAATGTTATTGAAAAACTCCTGTGATTAAATTATCCTCCTAGCAACAGTTATCAGAAGCTAAACAGGAATCAGAGAGATTAATTACATAATTTTGTAATGAAAGATAGTGGATTTGCTGCATAGTTTTACCTTATTTGTCATCCTTTCTCAGTTTAATGTTGACACCAAAAAGATTATTCCCTGGGCTACATAATAATAATTGCCAAAATTGTTATTACTCATAAATAATGAGCACATGAAAAGGTGGCTGGTTCTAATAACTCACTTTGGAGCACCCTGTGCTGTTGTTAAATTGGCTTGAGCCCCATTGCTGATCATTAGATAATTGCTGCAGCCCAAGAGATTGGGGCTCACTTGTGTATCAGGAACCTGAACTAGGGTAATAGTCTATCTTAAATTTTTTGGCTGACAGGAGTAGATATACTCTGCTTGAGCATGAGGAGACTGAAATAAAAGTGCCATCTAAGAGGAAATTGCAGGATGGCACAAAATAGCAAGGACGGGGAGGCAGTTTAGCTCATACTTTGGCTTCACCATGAAGATTTTTTTGTTAAGTTGCAAGCTTCTATTAAATTATCACCTGAACAGCTATGCCCTTTTTTTTTCTTTTTCTCCCTTTATCCTTTTATAAGAAACTGAACACTGCAGCTGATTCCACTCCTCTGCATTGTACTGGAAGTCCCTTATCTCCCCCTTCTTCCACTTCCCTGTGTCCTCCCTCAACTTATGCCTCATGTGGGGAGATTTGAGTGTCCCTTGTCTGTACATTATCCTGCATCTCCTCAGCTCTATCAGATGGATTTTCTCCCCTGCACATACACTGGACAGGCCATATACCCTCTTTTCTGCCTTTCCTTCTACAATTCCTTTCTCTATTTTAGCTAGTTCTGGAAGGCAGCCTAGAAGTTCACCTGCTTACTGTCCAGTGGTGGTCTGCAGCAACTCAGTGAAAGTTGGAGTAGCTATGCAGTGGCTTTTCCTTTTCATAGAATAGCAGGATAAAACAATGCAGGTTATTCCTAATAGAGCCAAGATTGCTGTTCAGAAAGATACCAGGCTGGGTAACTTAAAAGTGTGAGCAGTAAAATGGTAATTCCTTGGCTTATACCAAAGGCCCAATGTCCTAGGAAGGACCTTGCCACATCACAGCAGGGGAGTGGTTAGATGGTGAGGCTCACCCCAGGCGTGTGCTGGTACAGGGCCTGTGTCCTGGTGCAGACTGCATGGAAATGGAGGAAGAATTGTAGGAAAAACACTTGTTAGCTGGGCAAAAGAAGACTTGCTTGATAGCTGGAGGAGTACCTCTAAGACCAAGTGTCATGCATTTGGCTTCCATGTATGTAAAAATGATCCCTATCCCAACAAAAAGCGCGGTTGCTTTCCATTGCAAAGCACTTGTCTTCCGTTTTCCTAGAAACTTGACCAGTGGCAGAAGGAAAAGGAAGGAAGCAGTTTTCCCAGTGGTGATCTTTAGCCATCTGAAGGTACCAGCTGCTGTTACTCAGCACTAAATTGGCTCTGCCAACAGAGACAAAAACCAGTCCTGCTTATTTCAAAAGCCTAGCTCTCCAGTGCTCCATTTGCTGTCTGTCACCACGGTGTGGTGTGCTGCTGAGCAGCCTGATCTCACCCAGCTGAAGGCAAACCCCTGTTCACCCAGGCTGACACACAGCATCCCCTTCCAGGCAGAACACCACTGCAGCTACAACACGTTCCTTCAGCCTGGTGGTGTCCACAGAGCACCGTGTTGTTCAACCCTGGAAACTGAAAGTGCTTTAAACGTGTCTCTTGGATTTTATACTGAAATTGGCTGGGGGAGCTTACACAGGAGGTTGCAGCTGAAAGGTCCCTTGCTGCCTTTGGCAGAGAACTCTTTTCCAGCTAAGATCAATACCTGACAAACTGGGGGAGCCTCAATGTGTCCAAAAAGTGCATTCAGAAGCCATCCATAAAGGAATTCTCAACTGTCTCCCCACAGCTTGTAAGGTCCCCCTATGGTCAGGAGGAGAGGCTGCCCAAAGAGCCAAGCCTGCAGCCCCTGTGGGCAAGGCAGCACTTCAGGCATTGAGCCATTAGTCTTCTAGTTATCTGAGAGTGGGAAAAGAGCAAAAATATACATTTATTCTGCAAAAACTGATTTAAATTTATAAAAATCCAGAAAGCTGAAAGCTGCAGGCTTTGGTTCATGGATCTGTAGCTCAAAATTAATTGCTAAAACTGCTACCACAATAAGATCAGTTAATTAGGGCTCTCTGGTTCCTTGAGCACTAGGGGACACGATCATCTGACTTTGCTGTTTGTATACTGCAGTGTACTGAAAATAGAAAATCAAAGTTACGCATGACAAAGTATCGATTAATTGTCTCCAAAAAACAAAAAGACAAAACAGCATTAACCAATTATACAAATCTTTAAAAGACAAAACTCATGGAAACAACGTTTCCTTCTGTTGCAATTTTGTTTGGAACAGCAGTCTGTGCTCCTGAATTAATTTTACAGCTGAGACACAGCTAATCCACAAATAAGCCTGTTACAGTTGGTGGGCATAACAAAAGAAATGCTTGCCAATAGGCACACATGGCATCTGGAGCTTGAAGACATTTTCATGAGGACGGGTATGTTTGGTAATACATTAAAACTTCAGGAGTAGATCCCTACAGAAAAATGTACCCACCAAACATCTGTACCTACTAAAGGTTCACAAGAAAAGCACATATTCATGGCACATTTGCACAGATGAGAAAAGCTATTTTTATGATTCCCATTAATATAAAATTGTGAATAAAAATCGAAAACATATTTTTTAAAAATTATTAAGTGAATTTATTCTACAGAAAGAACTAAAATTGTAGACTACTGTTAATTTTAATGTGCTCCTTCTGAAATCTATTTAAAATACATTAAATATTGAAGCTATAAGTCTTTTGAACAGGATTGTGTGTAGTACAGGTGAGATCCTGGCCCCTTTGAAGCCATCGTCCTGTCTCATATTCTATGTAGAGCCCAGAATGTTATCCTGCATCTTTGGGTCCCTGTAACACCTACAGTGATATGTGTAAGAAGAATTTACTCTGGAACACTTAAAGATACGTGGATATTTCAGGAGTTTCACATCTGAAAAAGGAAAAGTAGGTTCATTCACATCCCTTCCCTGTCTGAGATAAGCTGCCAGCCAGGAGAGTCTCCTCTGTGTGAATGTTGGCACAGTCAGATTTTTTAACATCCTTAGGCCAATTCAAAGCCCTGGCCTTAGTGAGGGGATGAGGAAGAAATGAGATGCTAGCAGCAAAGAAAACTCCATCTGTCACCCAGCTCCTCTACCTACTGCTCTCCTAATTAAAATTACATTCAAACAAACACTTGAGCACGTGCTAATTTAGATAATGACTTTAATAGGATGGTTCTCATGCTTAAACATTACATGCATAATGAAGTGCTTTGAGATGTAAATCTGTAGCTCAAAGAAAGAAGTATAAGGTGATTTTAAAAAGCTGGTGGTTAGTAGTTTGTCAAGTGAAGATTTCTGAGTTGGACCAACTATATAGAGTTTTCTACATTGGTAGAAAAGATTAATTCTCAGTATGTGTGACTAAATTCAAGCTATATGAGAATGGCTAATTATAGACCCATTAAAACTATGTGTTCCACATCATTTAAGGAAAAATATAAAAGGATAACAGTAATGTGGAATTTAATGACAAGAAATTCCTAGTTTATATGGGAATGGATTGCTAATAAGGGTTTTAATGTGAATAAAATTGATGGTTTAATGCTAATTATTTCATTCCAATGTGTATTGTTAAACTTAGCAGCATGTATAGGAGCAACTACAACTTGAAATGTACTGGCCTTTGCCCACTGGTCTGGAAAATGCACTGCACAGTCAAAATCATGAGCCAATTGTGTAAAACACTTAGATATTGTATCATAGGATGAGCTGTATGAGTGCTGTTGAAACCTGTTTAAGTGGCAGGGCTCGGTATCATTTTTGCATTGTTTTCCCAATGCTTTCCCTACAGCCCACAACATTTCCAGTAAGCTCAATTTTTTAAAATTCAGTCCCGAATGCTTATGGAGAAGTTTGATTTGATTTGCACCTTCTCTGACAATAGCATTTATGCAATAAAATCTTGTTAAAGATGCTCAAACACTTGGTCTTGGATTAAGACATTGACAAGTTCCATTTCAACCTATTTGAGTACTTGTTACCTGGATAGGTTTCTGACAGAGGTGATCCCATCTTTGGTTTAGCTTCTGGAGCAGCACTGGATTAATGTAACAGCCAGTCAAGTCTCTGACATCTCTCAGGGTTTGTTTATCAAGGACATTTAAAAAGAGGAGTTATAAGAAAATAGCTCTTCCAGATCTGGAACCTCCTTATGCAAAACTTGCCCTGACAACTTTGCAAAAAACTCACACATGTTGTTCTTGCTTCAGGTTTGTGATTCATTGGTTTTGGCTGTCAGCATCTCTCAGGAGAACATTACTTGTTCTCTGGGCCATGCTAACTTGTTTGCAAGAACCACACAGCAAGAGGATGATAGTTTTGGACAAACACAGGCCACTGGGACAGCTCTTCCATGTCTTAAATCTTCTGAGATCTGCTTATCTTTTCCAAACGCAGGAATTGCACACAGCACAAAATAACCTGAATTAGTGGTAGGTCTGAAGTTGGCTGTTGCCTAGGAAGCAGCAATTGCATTCTGTGTGGCCAAGCTGAGGTGCAGCCAGGGTAATAAGATGGTGTGAAGCAAGCACTGGGCTGTTTCAGAGGAATTAATGTCTCAGAGCTGATGGAAACTTTTCTTCCATGCTTATGACAGTTTTGTAGTCAAAGATGTGAGTGAATGTGCATCAGTACAGAAGCTGGTTAGGGCCCCATATGGTGTTTAAATCCTGGAGTAGGAGAAGCTTTGCAGTAAAAGAAACCATTTGACAAAAGAAACCCTCTCATCCTTTGTATGCACCTCTTCTTTTCATCCTCATGCAGTTTCTAGGTTTAAAGGAGTTTTTTGCTCTGTTATGGATGGGAAGAACAAAATCATGATTCCCTTTGTGAACTCTCTGAGCTGTCTCTTCAGCATCAAGATGAAGGGGTCATCTGCACAAAAGAAGCAGGTTGTTGAAGCTCTAGTTAGAGAGAACATCCCAGCATGCAAGCAGCCAAAATCATGTTCTTGGGGAGCTTTTTAAACTAGTCTCTGTAAGGTGATTCACTGATCTACCTGTCAGCTCTGAGAAAACACGGTGCAGTGAAGTCCAGAGTGGATCTGAGCAGTCTGTAAGGGGCTTTTGTTGTGGTTGGAGCTCCCAGCAATCCCACAACCAGTCCCTGAGCCTCCTGTAATATGCCCCAGCACCACAATACCAGCAAGGATTGATATGGGTTCTTCATTTTAAAAGCAAGTATAATAGGAGTTCAGATATCTTTAACAGTGCATGTGTATACATACTCTATACACACACAGACTGTGAACTCACTCTGCTATGGCAGTTTATCAAATAGCATTTTGCAAATTTTAGAAATGTATAGACAAATGTATTCAATTCAGTTATTTTGGCAGTGGAAAATGTGGATTTGAGGAAAAGAAATACTGATCTCTAAATGAGTTTTTGGCATTCTCATGCACTAGACTAGAACAATCTTATCTGCTCACTGCAAGATGAACCCTTCTCTTACTGGTAAATAAAAATCAATTTTCTGCTTAACTTGCTGAAGAGTGACTTTAGTGGAAATGCAGGGTAACAAATTTATAAATATATTAATAGTGATCTTTCTGTTCATCACCTACAAAGAACAACTCTTACAGAGAGCAGGTAATATCCAAGTGCCTCATCAAGGAAATGAAAAAATAAAAAGCAATGTGACTCATCCAAATTCTTTGAAAGACTTTGATCTTTACTCCTCTAGTTACTTTGGTTGCACAGGGTAGAATGATTTTCGTGTTCTCATTTGCTAATCTCTCTTTCAGAGGTGAGGACTGCTGCCTCTTTTTGCTATCTTAGCAGCCTTAAATTGTGATGCTATCAGGACTATTTCCATTCATTTTTCAAAGAAACTGGGGAAAAAAAAATCAAACCCATCAATACCTTCACTATCAGCAGCTAGATACTAAAGTTTCTGAGATTGAGCATTAGCCAGTTAAATGTCAAAAACATTGATATGCATCTTAAAAGTAGATGAAGCAGTCTATGGAGATACTTCTGTCACCAAAAGAAGCTTTAAAACCTTCCAAGGCCCACAGGTATAGCAGAAGGCCTCAAATGACCCCTCAGAAATTGTGGCTGTGAAAGAAAATTTGGAGAATGGGTAAAACCTTGGGAGAAAAGTACTGAACATTAGTGTGCTGCACCTTTGCCTTGTTAGATTGTTAGACACTCTGGTTGTTATCAGTTAATTCCATGCATAGAAGCTATAAGATACATGTATGTATAATGATAGAATAAGATAAAAGAATCATAAAATAGTAGGTGTCTCCTGGTTGTGGTGACTGACATCTGCTCTAAGCAGCTCTCAGCTTGCATAAGGAGCTTCAGTCGTGAGAACTTTTTTCTCTTTACACTTTTTAAGTGAACTGTTTATTGCTTGTAAAGAGCAGAGACTATTGCTAGAGGTCCCAGAGTTTCTCCCTGAGGATGTCAAGTGCTTCTGTTTCTCTTGCAGAGGTTTCCCAGAAGAAGTGGCTAATACCCAGACAACTTGCTTCCTAGCTGTGTGAAGTGCTAACCTACACCAGACTCAACTCCAGAAGGCAGAAGTCTGTAGGAACTCAGAAGACCTTTCTCCTCCTTAAGCAAGGGTTTAAACTTATAAAATGGTTTACTACAGGAAAGTTTGGGAGATTTTCAGAGCACACAGGAGATGTGCTTGTCTGCTTGGCCCTATTACAAGTAAAATGCATCACAACAACAACAGCCTCTATTTATAGTCATGAAATTCAATAGTATGCAAAGACTGAGGGGGAATGCAGGATGAAGATTTTGATCATCTTTTGCAGCAAGAGTGGCTTTTGACATTTTTCTTTGAAGAAACACATAAACCAAATTTCTAGTGAAGGTAAGTACATAAATTGTGCTTTTCTAAATCAAAACTAAGTAGCATATTCTTTTCAGTACAGTAATTGTAGGATTATGAGCATCTCTACAACCAAAGATTTAAAGACAGCATTCTGTTTGCTATTCATTATGTTAATCCTTCAGTTTTCTTTACTTAAGTTCATATTCTGAATCTTATTCCCGTCCCTATGATTGGGGTGTTCACTGTGTGAGCAAAAAGTCAATCCATTAAAGTCATTTGCATATCAGGATAGTTGGCTGAGCACAAGACTCATACTGAATTTTAATCTAGAGGAAAATAAAACATATCAGCAGGTAGTGAGCTAAATGAAAGTTTGGCTTTGGCCACTGCTGAGAAATGTTTATAATAAACAAATGCCTGCAAGAAATTTTGCTTCCTATTAGTCAGTGTGGCAAGTGTTCTGGAGCAAGGCAGTTTATATTCATTCCAGAGCCTTATACTTTGGTTAGGATTATTATTTTTATGTATTTATTCATTATTAACTTCTGTATCCTGTCACTTGTTTAAAACAAACTGTGTAACAGGTTCAAGGAAAGAAGTAGGATCGAGATTTCACTTTCAGTTCAACTGCAGTATTGCTGCCTGGGTAGATACACTCAAGAAGGATCATTCTATGGTTTCCTTGTTTTAAATTAACTTGTGGTTATGCATCACATTAGTTTAATTATTATAATTGCCAGTAAGTCAAACAGCTGTAACGGGTAATTATGCAATTGCACATAATTACTTCACTGAGATGAGTTAGAATGCAAGCTTTCCTACCGAGATGGAGAGGCAGAAGGAAAGCAGAGTGTGCAAGCTTTGGCCTGGCCTTAGCCAGCCACAAGAGGTGTCCACATAGACTCTCAATGCATGAATGGGTCACAGCCATACAGAAGTCAGACTCAAATACATTAATATTAATTTAATGATCTCAAGTACTCCCAGGCGCACCCAGGGTGCATTTTAAATTGTAAGCATCTTAAAATGAGAACAACTTGCATTAAAAGATATAGGAAAAACAAATTAACTAGAAATTAACATACTGGCTTTATTGTCTGACATTTTCCTGATAACCAGTTAAGCTGGCAGGACAAAGAAAGCTATTTCAGATGATGAAAATACATAAAATATATAGATAAATGTTTCCTGGCTGACTTGTGTATAGTCCACTGAAATCAATGTAAATATTCATACTGACCTTTGGATAAGATCCATCTGAAATCTAAATGAGTTGGTTCATTTTAATATGAGTTCTGGATAGAAGGCCTCTATATCTTCTAGATAAATAAACAGCAGAAATTAAGCTAATTCTTGGCTTTGGATTAAACTGAAGGATACATTAATTTGTTGTTTCGTATTGACCAAAGACAACCACAGCTGAACAAGTTTCACTGGTAACCCTTTGGATAAGATGCAGCTTCTTGAAGGAATTTCCATCTGAGCATGTGAAGAATAAGTGCACAAAGCAAAGGTCCCTGGCAGAGATATGACTTAGGTTGGAAACATATTTTGCAGTATAAGTGGTAAAATAATGAACTAATTAGCCTAAACATACCTCTCTCAGGACCTTTGCTATTACCTCCATATGGCATTGCACAGTGTGGTCATTCCAGCAGACTCCAGCTGTTGCATCTAACTGTACAAATTTGCACTGCACAGAGCACATCAGAGTTGCCTCCAAGCAAACCAAAAAACATTCTTCATTAAACTGAATTCATCTTTAAAGGTTTCCTGGAAGGTTAATAAGAAGGGCAGAATTTGCAGCTCTATTTCTTTTCCTTACTCCCAATTTCCACTGGAGTTCCCAGTTCTTTTGCATATGGATGTTGATGTAGCCTTCAGTTTCTGCACTAAAATACCATAAAGCACCCAGTTTGAGATGATAAACCTTAAAAGGAGTTAGCAGATCAGACTCAATACCAGGCCACCACAAACACTTGCAGCATAGATTAGGGCTGGATTGCATCCTTGTGGTGCAGTGTGCAGGCAGAGCAGGTTTACACCACCAGCCTGCAGGCTCTCAGATTGGCAGAGGTGTAAGGAGACTACTAAATTTCTAATGAATATTTAATCCAGTGGCACTCACTAGAACAGAGCACAGTAATAACTAGTTTTACCAGCTGAGCAGCATTAGCAGGGAGTCAGAGTCTAAGCTGCTGGAACAGAGCCCAGACACTCAGCTTTGGTAACACTGCTTCAGTTTAAAAAGATCTACTATGAATCTTCATAACACTGGATAAAATCAAGAATCCATTATTATTATGGATCTGTATTCCTGTAGCAGTTGGATCCCCACCATTTTAGGTAAAGACCAAATAAGCACAGAACAAAACATTGGTCCCTGATCAAACACCTTGTAAGTACTATTAGTACAGTACTTAGTATTTAGTATATTCTAAAAAATGGTGTTGGAAATTAGAAGAAGAATTATTTCATCTACCTTGAAAATAAAGATCAACACATAAAATACTGAAACTAATGTGCCAAAAGTACCTTGACATCATTACAAAACAAGTTACCAATTACCAAAGAGACTAGTTAGTTTTTGTTATTGCTTGAGAGGAAGGTCATTCTTACTGCAGGACAAAGCAGATAACATCCCTCTTGGTTTGTAATTGTTTCTTACACAAGCAATCAAGCAGACTATGTAATTCATCACCTTTCATTAAGTGAAGGGATAATTATATTCCATGTAATTTTAAAATTTAAATAGCAACAAATTCTGTCACTGGATTTTTCCATCACTTGTTTAATCACATCACTACTGCAGGCTTTTCTGGAGGTTATCAGAGGGTGTTAAGTATTATTCTAATCACACATTTCATTTCCAATTAATTTAATCCAGTGGAAACACTTCCCTACTGTGCTCTGGCATTCTTGGTAGAGTTTCTGGCTCTCCAAGAGTTTAGACAGCAAGACCTGCTAGTTTCCCAAAATTTTGGTAATATTCAAGGTGGAATCAAACTCTAAAGACTGGAGAGAAAAAGAAGTTCCAGACTGATGGCTTTTGTAGCCAATTCCATGAAGCTGGGGAAGTGAGCATGTACTGGGATGGAAAAAAACCACTGTTTTCCCTGATGTGAAATTCATGTAGTAAAATGAAATAAGGGAGCATTGTTCCTACACCTGCCCTGCTTCCTCAGTCAGTCACTATAGCGTTTGGTCAATGTGACAGGTAGGTTTGCTGCTTAAGATAGCACAGTATCTCAGAGAAATGTCTCCCAAGACTTCCTGTGGATCAGGGATAGGTACAATAGTAGCACAGGGACTAACCTGAGGTGCTGGAAGTGTGTTTTTGCACAGAGCAGCACTTTTGGTTACCAGCAAAGAATTACAGATCATTCTGTCACCTTTAGCTGAAACTAAGCCTGCAGTTGTGCCTCTGCAAGTTTGAAGAGGGTATCTCATCCTATCATCTCTGCCAGATTCCACTTGAATAAGTGTTGGATAGGCTTTTTGTTTCAGGATGACTGGTGTGGTAGGAAGTCATTACATGCATGGGTGCTTGCTGTAGGAAGTGGTTGGAGCTTTAGTCACAGTCTATTGGTTCTGGCAGGCATGATTATTAACTTCAACACATCATAACAATTGGCTTCCTAGCATGACCCAGTGACAGCATTGTGAAACAGCTATGTCACACACAGCACATACACACAGACCTCAGATGCTTCATCCACTCTTTAGCTTCAGAGCATCAAACTCAGCATCAATGAAGGGTTTTTCACATTAGTACATGAAGATGTGGACCAAACACATTCTTCCTGTGTAGTTTCTCTCTCACATATTTTTCTTTCTGCTCCTCACTGCTGTTCTGAAACAATAAATTCATTTCTTTTTTAAAATAAAAGAATTTAAATCTTCTGACTTGATATTTCAACTATAAATGCACAGAGCTAAAAGTGAATCCAAGTCCAGAAGCCAGGAAAGCTTTTCTAGTGTGCTTTCAGGTATCTGAACATCCCTAAGCACCTTCATTCTCAGAAATGTTTATTTTCTCACATACACAAAAGCTTATGTGTGTCCCAGCCAGGGTTCCTACAGTGAGCTTAATTCAAGAGGTTTGTCCAAGACTTTCTGCAGGAACTGATTTCAGTGCAGATTTCAGTGCACCTTCCCCACACCTTTGTCACCAGTTCCCTCCAGGTAGGGAGAAAAAACTTCTCAGAGCTGCACAGCGAAACCTGGCAGTGCTTATTACATCAGAGCCCTTATGCCACTGTTAGTATTATAAGGAAATTACCTTATTGCCACACTGCTTGTCCCATTAAGCAAGAGAAGGACTATGTTGGATGTCTGTTTTGTGAAGGGACAGCCCCACCCTGTCTCAGACTCTCACTTGTCCATGCAAGCAACCCTTCCTCTCACTGCTTCTTTCCCTCAGCCTAAAGAAGCCTCCAAGGCCCTCGGGGGGCTGTTGTGATAACCCATGTCCCTCCTCCAGAAACAACTCTCAGACTTGAATCTTTGTGAATCTGAGCATTCCAAACATGTTACTCTGTTTGTAAGCTACAGGGCACCAGGGAAATCAGACCTAATTGCTCCATTTTGCAGATACAAATATGTTCTTCTGTATTGCTATGAAGTCATGTTCCAGAGGCTCTGGGAAGCCTTGGGCTTGCTTTGAGACTGATGGCTCCCAAATGATTCCTCAGCAGGCTCTGCCCTACAAATTCTTTTGAACATTTTTGAACGGTTTCCATTTTTAAGGACAGAAAAAGTCTTTGTCTTCAGTGTGAAGGGCAACACTGAGAAAAGAGGAATGGTTGGCAGTGTTCTGCTGGAGCTCTGAGAACTCACTGCCACTGAACACGATAGATTGTATGATATATGGCAAGAAAATCAAAGAGTATATTCCTTGCTCCCAGGCACATGTTCTCCAGCACAACCCTTGCCTGTGAATGGACACCTTCCTGTAGGCTTGTTCCTGTGGTTAGGTAGATTGTAAGGATATTCCTTGAAAGGTTTGTTTTTGGTATCTTCTCAAACTTAAGATGTCCAAGTATTATGGTGGCAGCATCCACTAAGGAATGTTTAAACAGAGGCTGTTTTTGTACAGAGCAAAATACTGAGAAGTAACAGAGCTGTCCAAAGCAGCAGTGGTTGGGAGCTGGCAGAAGTGGTTTGCCTTGATTTACAAATACAGCTGTCACTGACTGACATTAAGGAAACAGGGCTGTTCTTTCCATCCAGGAATATGTTTACTCTGGGGTGAAAACTAGCAGCCCAGTCATCAAAGAATGATGGCAAAGACAGCCTTGGGAGTTGCTAAGAAAAAGGAAGAGCAGAGTTTGTGAGGAAATGGTAAAGACTCTGAGATTACTGGTGTCCCAGGTCATGCCCAGTTTAGTCATATCATGGAATGCTCACATTTTAAAACTGGGAAGTGCTGTACATTAAAGCAAAGGTGGTTTTGTACAAGGTTGACAAATTGTTTTGCCTGTATGCTAGAGGTTTTCTTCTATACCTGAACTGGCATAAATAGCTATCATGCAGAACAGATCTTGAGGGATGGTTTGGTGTTTTTTTTTAATCCCTTAAAGAATCAGAGGAAAAAAAACAGAAGGAAAATAAGCTTCCACACAAAACACCAACATCCTTTTTAATCTATTAGTTAGATCAGAAAAAAACAGAGTTTGTGGTGGTTAATGTGCCAAATTCACCTTGCCTCACCCCTCAGACTCATAAAAAAACCTGAGAGGAAGAAGAAAGAGGCTTGGTTACACTTGTCTTGTCTTTTTTAGCTTGCTACAGCTGAATGAAATCCTACACAGCCAAGCTTTCCACGTGTAATCTTCCAGCTCACTTGCAAGTGTTCTGATTAGTTAGGAAAGATTCATGCAAAGAACTGCCTTTTTTTTTTTCTCAAATGCATTTCCACTAAGTCACTCAACCTCACTGTTCAGAGTGTTTCAGGATGGCTTAGGAAAATCTCTTTTCTCAGAAAATACACTGCCTGAATCAACCTGAACAATTCCTTTCCTCTTCAGCACTCACGTGTTCTGACTTTGTTAAGCCACGGGCAGTAGAGATCAAATAGTCTACTGCACCCCAGAGAATGTATTCTCTCCTATTTCCTTACAGCAACCACCACAGTCCCATGGTGGATGATGCTGTTCTGCTCACATTAAAAGACCTGGGATAGAAGGAGAGAAGCCACTCATTTTTAAGAAATTCTTTACAAATTGTATGGCCCCAAAACAATGCTCTTGTATTTTGTGTGATCATTCCCTCTCCTGTGAAAGGCTCAGATTTACACCTCATTCTTTGAACTTGTGTCTGTGTACTCTAGCTGCTTATTATGCTTCCAGTAGAGTCTGAGTCCTGCATCTCCTCACCCCTGGAAAAGGGTAATGAGACTTTTAGATGAACTGATCTCTCTTCAGCCTGTAGATCAGAAGCCTCTGACAAAGTGCAACAAACCCGATGGAAATGAAATTGCCCATGTTCCTTGCCAACTACTATGCCTTTGAAAAAAAGTAATTTAGAAACTCTACAGCTGTATGTATTTTTAATTCAAAGTACCTTATGGAGTACTGTCAACTTTTATTAGCTTCAAGGTTAAAAGTCAGGCAGGTTACCAGTGAAAAAATGCTTTCCAGATGTCTTTAATACTCCACCTTCTTTCCTGCCAATGCACTTGGCAGAATAATGAATTGCTGAGACTGGAAGCTTTCTGATTTTTTATTTCCAGGTAAACCAACCATTTGAACTGCCTTGGATGTGAAGCACTCATAATTTTCTAGTCCTCAGCTTCAGGAAAAATGAACATTTTTATTTCACTGAGAATTCACAGTTGTTAGGAATGCATTCCAAAAACCATAATGAAGGGAAATTAGTATCCTACTTGCTCCATCTTTCACTTTAAACTGTGATATGCATATCTGTTCTTGAACAAGCCTCTGTATTGGGTTTTCATGGCAGAGGTTTGGTAGTGGAGGGGTTCCAGAGGTGGCTTCTGTGAGAAGCTGCCAGAAGTTTCCCCAGTGTCTGATAGAGCCAGTGCAACTGACTCCAAGATGGACCTGCTGCTGTCCAAGGCCAAGCCCATCAGTAATGGTGGTAGCACCTCTGTGAGAGCAACTAAATTTTAAAAGGGGTTAGAGTATGTTTTGCCCATGGCAGTAACTGAATGACAGTAAATGAATGATATCTCCCTGTCCTCAGCTCAAACCATGAGCCTTTCTATTTTCTCTCCCCTGCCCAGCTGAGGGAGTGATAGAGCTGCTTTGGTGGCAGCTGGTGTCCACCCAGGGTCAACCTGCCACAGACTCTTAGGTGTTAATGTTAAAGTATCAAGCTACAAGCTATTTGAAACAACCTAGCAGAATGCTAAAGAATTAGATAAGTTGTTTTCATGGTCTCAATAGTATATTTTAATGTAAAGTGGTTGGATAAAAGGAAAAAAGAAAACCCATATGAAATAGCTCTTCATTAGAAGAGCAGGGCATGAAAATCATGCTATAAGGGAACATTGACCATAAGGAAAAAGTAAGACAAATTGCCAAAATTAGGACAGAACTCAGTCCAGACTGATTGCTATGCAAATGTCCTGGACTGGAGACATTATTCATGGCCACTGACCTTTTGGATAAAGTAAGTTTTAGTGGATATCAAAGAATGTGTGTTTCATTCTCTGAGGAAAAAAAATAATAAAAGGACAATCTTGACTATAGAAATTAATCTTTAGCCTCTAGATTTAGCCATGATGTTTTAAAACTGTAATGCACATATTTTATCGAGATAATGAGACAATTTAACTGAGAAAGAACATCTCCTTCTGGTGTCATGGTACCAATTTACTCTTTTTCTCAGAGTTCAGAGGAGTCACAAACTCAGTTAACATCTCTGCAGGGCTGACAGCTTTCCTAACACCATGTCATCCATAACCAGTGTATAATCTGAGTATGAAAACACTCAAAAGGTCAACATATTTTGACAGGTCTTTCCATAGTCAAGTCAGAATCTGTCAGTCACATTTTTCTAATTCACCAAACCAAACACCTTGTTGTCAAATGAGACCATTTTATCATGCTTTGTTTTCAATAAACCCATTTTACCATCTTGCAGATCATGCTTAATATTGAGCAAAATATTTCCAGTTATCAAAGTTCAGCTGCCTAAAAAACCAGAAAGCTATGGACCTTCTTCTGCCTTTTAAAATGCATCATGTTGATGTTATTCCAGTCTTCCAGAACCTTCTTTGTCCTCTATTAATTCTCCAGATAAGTGATAGTGGTTCACAAACTATATTGGCTGCTTCTTTTTGTTCCTTTAATATGTGCTTTTAAATATTGCTTTGCCAATAAACTGTAACACATCACCATGAGAGAAATGTACTGGATTCTGCTCTTCAGCTGCTTGTGAATTTATCTCCCTTCTCTGACTGTTTAGTTAAAAGTATCTGGTTGAGTTAAATTTTTGCAAAGACAGAAGCAAAGAAATAGGTGAATTCTCCAACATTCTTTGCTTCTTCTCTGTTCTTTTCTTTTTGCTAAGGACTACCACTTCCTTAGCTTTTCTTTCACTACTATCAGAATCTTTTCCATTTTTTCTCTCTTACTCTCTGAGGTCTAAGCAGATTCTGATGTCAGAGCCTTGGACCATTCCTGAGTAGCAGACTGAAGGACGTTGATAGATCAGTGCAAATGTACATCTCTCAGCCCCTCTTCCACCCAACTTTGCTGCCAGGGGAACTACAGTGGCCTAAAGCCAGTAAAACACAATAGAGGAAAAGTTCCCTTCTCTTTATTAGCTTCTAAAATGTCAATTTATCCTTTGCAGTCTAACAGAAACAAAAATAATTAACATTGCTAATGACTTACAACTCAGCCTCTTTGGATTCCCTGCAGTATAACCCTCAATTAAAATTTGTGATAGGCAGAATGATGTGGAAATTATGGCTCTGCAGAAGTCAGAACTATGTAGATGATTTAATCCTTAATGGGCCTGTGATAGCCTTTGAAATCTCCAGAGTAAATTAAGTCACCCATACACACACAACATCTACTCACATACCAGAGACCTGTACATTGAACCCAGGCTGACTGAACCTGCAGCCTGAAACAGTCACACTAGCCAGGGATCACCAGCTCAGGAACATGGCTTAGGGGCAGGGCAAATGTAAAGGCATCAAGCCACAGCTAGCCCTGCTACAGCCATCATTTGCACTCCATAAGACTTTGGAAGTGAGGGCACCTTCCTCTTCTTTACCACTGAAATGAACTAGCCAAGTCTTCTAGTCTTCCCAGCATGCAAATATTAGGATTTTTTAGGTACATCAGGCTTTCAAATCTGAAACACATTGTTAAATATAAAAGACAAGAGTTGAATCAAGCTTTTGTAGCCAACTAAAAAGTCTTTTGTCCTCATCTTAGGGAGTGTGCAGTCCTTGCAATGTAAAATTCCTGTTGATCTCCCTGCAGACCTCACATATTCCTTTTTTATACATGACAACCCACTTAACAGGATGGAGGCTTTAATCCTCCATCTACGCCAAATGAAAAGACATTCTCTTTACTTATCTTACAAACACTGAGCAGTGAGTCATATTTCCAAAAGAATTCCCTGGGGCAAAACATGTTATTCTACCTTTTTTTTTAAAGACTAGATAAACAGTGAATATATAACTAGAATGGTTTTCCTGTTTTTTCAGTCTTGTTACAATTGTTAGTGTTGTTACATAGGTCACTCAGCAGTTCTACGTTTCCTTCCCCTCTCTAAGCAGCTGTCACCACTCTCATATACTAGAGTCTGTACAGCTTTTTTCAAAATTAGGTGATAATTATGTGTGCTATGGAAACTTTCACTGGAAACATTTAGAAGGTGCCGTTTTACAACAAAGGGAAATAACAGTTCTGTAACAGAAGCCATAATGAGTCTGTGCTGTGTCAGACAGTACAGTCTGTACATGAGAACATCTTCCCTTGATTTCAGTTCTGTTTTTCTTTCTTTAGCTAAGCCCATTGAGCTGGCAGCAGTGAATGCATTTGGGCAAACACAGCAATCTGCCAGTGCAGTGAGTTGCAAGAGCAAGACCACAGATGTAGGTAAGGAACTGACAACTGAAAGAAGCAGAACAAAATCAGTTGCCATTCAGCTGGACTGGGGAGGACCAGACTGAAAAGAAAATAGGACCTAATAGTGTACCTTGTGGATGAACACCTTGGTGAACACCTTAATTTCATTGACCTGATCAAATGAGTTTAGCTGGGAGTGCTGTTTATTCTGATCTGCTAAGCAGGCAGTGGTCTGGTGTGGGCACTGTGGGAGTGTAAAGCTGCTCTGCCTTGCAAAGCAGCCAGCTGAAAAGCCAGACAAAATTCACCTGGAAAATCCACATTCAGAGCAGATGTTGCAGTATCACTGTGTCAAGAATACTGAAAAAAAAAAAGCAAGACAAAACTGTCATGCAGCTTTGCTACCACAGATATTCTGACTCAGGACTGTGGGTTTTGTAGGGAAAAAAAAAAGAAGAGAGAAAATAGACTAGTACATGGGAGTGGAAGTGTTGAAATGCTTTTGTCTTCCAGCTTTCTGGCTGTGCCCCTCTGCTGTAGGTGCAGCTAGGACATATTGAAGGAACCACCTCCCTGATGTAGAAAGATGTTTAAACCTTAATTGTGGTGAGTTGTAGTTGGCTTGACTGTGAATGAAAATCAAAGTGTTTTTAAAGTGTGGACTTTAAAACAGCATGGTCGTGTCTGTTGTACAGTTCTGTGCATCAGAGAGTACACTGACTGTGACCACAGTCCATGGAGATGCTGTCTGTGTTCATGCAGGAAAAATTGCCTGTAGAAAACCCATAAATTTCCATGAACAGCAGGTAATCAGCATTCAGCAGGAGCCTTGTCTCA
This sequence comes from Ceyx melanurus, assembly GCA_024611195.1. NCBI lineage: Eukaryota > Metazoa > Chordata > Aves > Coraciiformes > Alcedinidae > Ceyx > Ceyx melanurus. The sequence continues at coordinate 4,296 of JANHGL010012910.1, read as the reverse complement.
GCATGAACCTGATAGGAAGCCGAATGTCATAGCAGAGAAACAAGATGATTGAAAAGGCAAATGTTTCAGCACTCAGGACAACTTCTGCCAGTCTAAACTAAATCTCAACAACTGCCTGGCAGACAGTGTCTGCCAGTGTCTCTGTCAATGGAACAGGTTGGCCCTGACCCTCTTCAGAAAGTGAGACACAGCAAACAAAAGACAACAAGATTCCTTCTCACTTCATCTCCCAGCTATTAATTTTACAGTGTGACGCCTCCAAATCCCAGATGCGTAGCCAGAGCTGTTCCCAGATTTCAAGTGATGGGAGACCAATTTCCAGCACCTTGACTCCTCTAATTATACTGACAAGGTTCCCAAAATCTCCACTGTGGGTCTTCATCTGAAACAAAAATGCAGACGATTCTCAATAGTGTCTGTTGAGCTGAGAGGAATGAGAGGATTAATTAGTTGCAGTTCATAAAACAATAAGATTAAAATCCATGAGTAACTGCAAAGTGTAACTGCCATTAAGGACACAACCACCACAGTGCAAGAAAGACAGGATTGGTCCCAGATATTTTATATCTGGAACAAAATATGCTGATTGCATTAAGTCCATGGTCTAGGGGAAACCCAGGTCACCAGCTGGCCCTTCAGCTCTTCTGGCCTGGGCAGCTGCCTCCTTCTCACCAAGGCTGGTGCCCCAACAAGAGCAGCTCTTCAGCAGGGGAGGAGTTCAAGAGTCCAACGGTCTCCATGGCTCTTACCAAAGGGCTGCACTGGGGCATCCTTCAGCTCAATGGGGAGGGGTTATGTCTAACTTTGGTCTCAGGGAATGTGGAGTGTCCTTTCAAGTTCAGCAGACTTTCACTCTTCCCTTGCCAGCCCCTCCAAGTATGTTGAGGATTGCAGGCTGCTGGATGTTGGGGCTAGTGGGCATCACCCAAAGACAAAATTGCTCTGTTGAACAGTTTAGACATTTCCAGCGGTGTTTTCCTTGCTCACCCAAAGCCATTCAAAGCTCTCACCAATCTCACAGTTGCATTTCAGAGCACAGGTGCTCTGAGAGCCAGGGAGTAGGGAGGAGGGGAGAAAAGATCTGGAAAAGGACATCACAGGCAGGCAGGGTCCCTTGCCTCTCTCATGCTATGCTACACCAGCAACCTCACTGCTTTGCCTTACTCTTTCTGCCCTGACATCATCAATGTATTAAGCATTCTTAAGTACATTGTTAGTAACCAACAAGTGATTTAATTTTTCAGGTGAAAATAAGTTTTACTGGTTTATCTATAGAAATAAAAGTTGTTTTGTTTTGGTTTTTTTTTGTATTCCAATAATTGTTTCACTCTTTCGTCAGACCTTAAAGCATAATAGTAGAGCCCCTGCTATCAATGGTATTTGGTTTACACATACACTTACTAACAGCAACTTATGACTAACCCTGATGAACAACAGATGGGAAAATCCAAAAACTGGCAGATTTGAAAAGGTTTTTTCTAGACTGTGATTACTACAGTAAAAGCTACCAGCACAAATGGGAAAACTTATCCTCACACATAGTGGGAACATAATCTGAGTACACTGTCTTAATGTGTGATATATGGGGAATTCTCTGCAAAGGCTCAGTGTTCCTCCCATTAATATAAAAGGAACTGGTATGGATTCTACAGTCATTTTTAAACCATTACATTTTCTACTTAAAGTTGAATGTGACCTTCTACACAAACGTTTCGCTCTACACTCAGAGCTGACAGCCAGGTTCAGACTGTCTAGTGCCAATTTGAGGAACCTAAAAAAGATGGAATGCAGATTTTATTCATATTAACTAAAGGACATTATGTAATTGTATGTTCACATCTTTTCCACTAATAAATAAATAAAAAAAAAAATAAAAGTAGCTTTTAGTACAAGTCAGCCTTGGCTTCCACTATAGAGAATGCTAAACTGAAAGCAACTATAAATCCAGGCATGGAGACTTCAAGGTTCTTATTTTCCCAACATGCCTACATAGATCTCTTAGAAAAATGATATTTGTGGCTTAGACTAATAGCTCATAAAATTACATACATATACAGATGATTTTATTTTTTTTTTGTCTTTTGATAGTGTGATGCTTTTAGGAAGGATTTGCAATGATAAGCCAGTTAAAACCCCCAAACATAAGCCTTTGTCAGTGAGTCCCCCAGAGATTTATTCACATACTCAGCTTTGCCTATTGACGTCAATGGGGCTTTAAGTGGGAAGGACCAGACGACCTCTGAATGGAGCTTCCACTCCCACTTTTCACTTTGCACTCTATAGCACCAAAAAATTCCTTAATGTTATGAAGATACAGGTATCCTCCTGAGGCTTTGGTAGTATCCCCTGGGGAGAGTGGAATGAACTAGCCTGGCAGATGGCTAAGTCCTTGGGAGGAGAACTGTCTTATTGCCCAGCCAGAAAACAAAGGCTGGCCAAAAATGAGAGCCTGGCACTCCCAGTATGCCCTTGCTCTCACAGCAGAAGCTCCTTGCTGGCAAGCTGTGAAACTGAGCAGCAGTTTAGCCAAATCCTCCCTAACCATTTCAAAAGCCCTTTCTCAAACACCCCTTCATTTCTGTTTCCTTCCTCGCACAGGGGAGAAGAAAGTAGCCTGAGAGCACAGGAAAGAAGAGGTGTGCCTATTCTTACTCTGCAGCCTTGTCATTGTAAGCCACATTCAAGAATTCTTGGAGGTTTGGGATCTTCACATGGGGTAGTTTTCACAGGTTTCAATGGTTTGTACCAGCAGAGAATCTTGCTTCTTATGGTCCTTCTGGACCAGGTCTTCACTCTCCTAATTCCAAGGTCCTGTATAGGAAAGTGGGGAAAAAAAATTTAAAAATATCTAGGTCAAGTTATCAAACAGCACCAGAGGGTAAAAAATGTTACATTATATCTTGAATTACCAGAAATGTTTTTATTTCATTCATGTGAAATGAGGTCATACCCTGCCTGTTCATCTCAAAGCAAAGAACCAAATGACCTGTACCACCCAGCAAATGCAACATATGATCATTCAACATCACTTCTTGGAAAAAAGAGAATTCATTTAGCATTTACCTTTTCAGTTGTTATAACAATTAAACCAGCAAGGGCTTGTCCTTTTAAAAGTCTACATTGAGTATTTCCTTTGAACAGACAGAATATCAAATGTACATAGTCTATCAAGTATAATAATGCTCTCTGGAAAACCTCTTAGTGTATTCTCTTGATCATGGAGTAGAAGGATGTTCTGAAATGCAGAGAGGATTTTCCTGACAGTTCATGGCCTGAAGACACAGCACAATGCACTTAAGCTGCCATGGTGTGAGTCCTACAGCATTCATAGCATGGCCACACTGTAGCATGTGTCCCATCAAAGAGTACAAGAAAAAACCAGGAAATGGTCTAGAAAATGGGGTAGTAAAACTACTCTTTAGAACAAGTTACAGTCCCAAATGCAATAGAACAGCAGCACTGTCAGGTGGCTTCATGCAGGCAGCTCTAAAAGGCTGTAAATGTACAATGCACATCCGAGGTGATTTCTAAGGTATCCATTTCAGTGTTTCTTTCCTTTGGCACAACCACCTTTACTGACTTCTGGATGCCCTGTCTCACTTTTGCTTGGAGGTTGCTCTCCAGGGACACAGACTGTTGAGGAGGGCATTCTGTGGCACTTAGCCTCTCCTGGCAGCACACTGGAGAGCTCTGAAAGCATTCGAAGGAGTCACTGCACTTCTCACACGGGAAGTAAGAACCTTCTTCCCCAGCTGGCAGAGAATTACAGCTGGATTCAGTTTTGCTCTTAAATCTTCTCAGGCTGGTGTTCCAAGCTGCTCTGTAGCTGTGTGGTGCCCTTGCACAAAAGCAGCTCCTGATGCATAACTGCTGACAAACAGCACAGTCCTGGGCGATGGTGCTTCGGAAATTGGGCTTCAGGAGGAGATAGATAACTGGATTATAGAGGGTGGAGGACTTTGCAAAGACAGCTGGCACAGCAAAGGCTAAGGGTGGAATCTTCTCTACTGATCCAAAAGCTGCCCACATAGAAATGATGGCATAAGGGCTCCAGGCAGCAAAGAATCCAATGCACACAGCAATGCTCAGCTTGCAAGGAAGAGAGAAAATAGTGAGTTTTAAATATGTCAGGCATGAGAAAAGTAGCCACCAAAATAGTATATACATAAAACTACCACCTGATTGAACCTTCTTGTTAAGTCTCCCCAAGTCTTCCATACATCATAGATATTAGGGGTTGGAAGGGACCTAGAAGATCATCTAGTCCAACCCCCCTGCCTGAGCAGGATCACCTAG
>JANHGL010012908.1:27045-54993 GCA_024611195.1 Ceyx melanurus | reverse complement strand
CATTAGTGGTTGTGTTACAGATGAATACATGTTGGTGTGAGCATAAGATGAAGGCAATTCAGCTGTCCTGGGGTTCCTTCCAGTGAATACATCCATTGTTACTTGAATATGCATTACCCTGAAGTATTCAGTCTTAAGAGTCCTGCATGCTGAGAGATTCCATGAAATAAACCAGATGTTTCCAATTGTGTGACACTGGGAACATCCCACAACACAAGAAGCTTTGGATAGTACTTGAGCCTAAATGATTCTTAGAGTTTTCAATTCAATAAAGCCAATTTTCAGTGAAACAAAAGGCTTCTTTACACTGACAGAACAATGACACAGCCTTCATGTCTGAGACAATCTGGCCTAACCATGTCACTGTTTCTTCACTGACTAGGAAAAGGCTGATGCTCTCACCTTCCTTCTTTTTATACCTCATATTTATTTCTTTATATAGATTTCTGAGACCATCTATATGTTACATCTGTGTGGAATAGTCTTTGCAACGTGTTGAAAAAGTATCTTTCCTTGAACATGCTCTGGGGACATGAAAATCTAAAGGTTTAACCCAACAAACTGATCCAAACCCAACAGAAATACTCCACAAATACAGGTCACATCCTTTCAGTTACTGAGATCTTACTACAAAATGCATCTTTGACTCATTTAAGAATTCTAAGCTCTAGCACAAAACATAATTTGGCTTTTAACTCACCTGCTGTGCTGAGGATGTCATGAGAAAATAAATGCAGCTTCAAGGAACATGTCAATGATTGAGACATCATGAAATACACTTCAGAATGAAAAGCAAGCTCAAAACTGTAGAAATAGAGCTGGAAAATATTTCTGAGCAGCTCTGAGTCAGCTTTATTTTCCTGGTTTATTTGGCTGTGGAAAGAAAATTGCTAAAGTTTCAGATTTTGCCCACATTCTGAATCCTTGTGGTTTTGGACAGCAGGCCTAGTTAATTCCTGTAGCTTTAGAAACACTTGTTAAATGACCTTGGTCACCTTTCTTCTCTAGAAAACCATTTCCAGTGAGATACAAGTATTTAAGCAGGAAAGTTCATTGCTAATTATTTGTTTAGAAGTAGGATACCCACTTCTTAGTTAAAAAATCCCAAACCAACCAAATCAAATCAACACCACAACCAAAATATTCAGTTAACATGTGAAAAACATGAGGTTTGTTTTTAATGTCTTAAATTAATATTTTCTATAACAAAGTCAAGAAAGGTGAAAGCTGTAAATCAATTCTGTGTCAGGCTACCTAATAATTGTCTTTATTTCTCAACTTGCCATCTCCATTTAGAATAAGAGGCTGCTCTTGCCAGGTCTGCATTGGGTTTGTTCTCTTCTTGGCAGATGTCCATCCAAGGAAAGCTACTCTTTGCCATCCAGTGGGTACAGCAAGTCAACTGAAGACCTTCAAATGGGAACAGCTAAGAGAAGAAGTGATTATTGAATGAGTGACTCTCTTCCAAGTGATTCAAGTTCAGGTATTTTACTTTATCATGGTTTCTAATCACTTCATGCTGAGATCTTTGGTTTCTTTATTCAGTTTCTTAAACCCAAAGCACTGTGACTCCAGTACAGCAGTCTCAATATCAAAGCAATTGCATTTTTTTGGCACTAGCCATAAAAATTTCATTGCAATTAAAGGACCAATTCCTTTAGTCAGGTGTCTTCTGGCAACGAGCTTCTTCATTTAATTAATAGTTGCAGGGCAACTTCAGAAGCACAACCTGGAGAAAGAGCAGCAGGTGGTGAAATACTTCACACAGAGCACACATGGAGAGAGCAGTTCCAGGAGCACACACTGCAACCTCTCTGGTAAACCAAAACTGGAACAAAGACAGGCAGACAGGGGAAATAACAGCAACTTTTTGCAAAGTATTTATGCACTCATTCTAAAGAAATGCTTTTATTATTGGCCTACCTGGCTCTCCCTCTCAGTCAGGGGCAGCTTTCTTGATTGCAGTCAAAATGGGTTAGCTTGAGGCTGGGTGTTTGCAAAAGCTTCTCTGACACATTTCTACAACAAAAGTACCCTTAGATTCCTCTTCCAAATCTTCCTTGCTTTGTGCAGGAAGACCATAGGCTTCTTAGCATAGACAACCATCCATGAGACTTTTTGGATTTCATCTCTCAGAACATTTTGTGTCTTGTCCATTTGTTTATACCAGGGATATTCCTTTCTAGGTTCAGAGGATGGAGGAAAATAACCCCAGGGAAGCTTAAGATAATAAAAGTGGTTACATGTTGGGATCAGGGGAACAGTTACTGGGTTTTAGAGCTGGTTTGGCTCCCTCTCAGCCTACCCCACTCCACCAGACCAGGTTCCCTGATCCAGTCTGAGTATTCCCAGTATGAAGCAGCACAGTAGAAGGATGAGAAGAACAGGTTTTAATGAGAGAAAGGAGAAATACAGCTGATACAAAAAAGTACACAATCTAACACAAGTGTCTAGTAAATGAGCAGAGAGGTTGAGAAACAGGGAGGAAGGTTCAGATGGTTGAAGAAAGAGGCTTGCTCCAAAAGATACAATCTTAAGTCTTCTTAGAGATATATATATATACATTCTTGGCAGTATAGGAAACTTACAGTTCTTACATAGAAAATATTGACTGTCTCAAGTGGTAGTGTCAGTTCCTGAAGAATCTTTGCATATGGTACATCATGGAGAATACACACAGGCAATTTAGCATTCAAAAAATCTCAAATTAAAGAAAAACATTTCAGACCCCTCTTGGTAGCCAGACTTCTCCTTCTAACAGCAGCAATTGGATCCATATTCCATATGAAAACAAACCAACCTAGGAACAGCCAAGAGTAAACAAGACCTTTTGTACTGCACAACTAAATATGGCAGCAGGATGCAATACATAAGAATAAATACTTCTAGTTCACCAAGTGTCCCCTGGCCTTTCAAGATCCAATTATTTTCCTTTTTCCCCAGTCATCTCAAAGGAAGAATTACTCCCAAAGCTGGGGATATGAATGAGGTGAGAGTCATACCTAAGTGAGGAGAGCATTCAACAGCTGTTAAACCCATGAGCCAACACAGGGAGAACAGCCACAGCAATAACATCACCAGAACACAGCTCTGTTCAGCTTCTGGTCTAAGCTTTATGAGGGAGACACAAAGCTTCAGATACAAGGAGCCAGTCTGCACCACTGCCACTCTTCTGGGACCTCCAAAGCATCCAGAGAAAGCCTGTTTCCTAGGAGTTGTACAGCTAGACATCCCCTGCAGAGTACTTAAGCCCAGGTTAAAGATCCTGCTGCCAGTCTCTTCTGCTGACATCTTCTTCTCATCCTCAAGCCCCACCCACCTAGTAATTTAAGGGGACTTTGCTAATAGTGCCACATGGTTGCACAGCATCCAGGTCTCTGAAAGATGATGGGAAGGTTCAGTTGGAAGTATGACAAGCTAAAAACCATCCTTCAGTCATCACTTATTTAGACAGGAGTAACCAGTGTTCATTACTAAAGTGCTTCTACTAAGGAGCCAGCAGAACAGACTGCAGAGACTAACTATTGCCAGGATTGCTTAAACCTCATCTCATCTGCAGGATGAAAGAGGAAAGATAAATCAACTTCTGGATCCAAGCTCCAAGTGCTGACTTAGCATTTCTGTGTTCCTCTAAAAGCATTCCCCATTCCATCCAATCATTGCTAATGGAAGGATGGATAAGTCACTTCCATGCCACCTGGGCAGCTCTCAGGGATACAGGGTAAGGAGAAAAAACAATTCATGCCATGGTGAGGCAGAATTTGGACTACAGATGATGAAGAAATAACAGCAACCAAAAAGACTTTGAAAATTATTAGGATTACAATTGAGAAAACTGAAACTGGGGAAACTCAGTCCAAAATATCCTTAAAAAAAAGGATTAAAAATAATCCTGAAGGTAATCAAATACATTGGACTTTACAGACAAATACAGACTTTGGGTCCTGATTCATATCCTTGGGACAAAGGAAGGAGGTAAATTAGGAAAGTAAAAATAAAAGTAATAAAAGGTTCTGGGAAAAATTCTCAGGCAAGAAAACCCATCAAAAGGAAAGGGTGAAACCCAGGAATGCTGTCTTCCTGCTACTGCCTACATCCAACCCAGAACTGTAGCTCATGGAGCATCAACACACCAGCCACCAGGCTTCATAGCTGCTTCAAAGGGCTGCTGATGGAAACCTCTCCAATCTGACCAGGGGTTAAAGCAGCATCAGCAACTGGCAGGGTAGGAGAAGAGCATCCCAGTGGAGCCAAACTCCAGGGGTTCCCAGTGCAGTCCCAGGAGAGACTGATGTCAGAGCTTAAAGGAATAGATCTGGACATTGATTTACATACAGCTTGATACACCAGCACAGCAGGGCTAAGTCTTTCTGTGGAAATGAAATGTAGATAAAATAGGAGTTTTTTTAGAGCTGCTGAAGACTACCAGTCTGGGGAATGTTTCCTGTCTCCACACTGAAGAGAAATTGTGGATCCTTCCCAGTGTCTGCAAACATCAGAGGGTATTCCTCTGTAGCCCTGCCAGAAACCTCTTGCTGCAAGTTTGTTCTTTTAAACATTTCCTCTTATATTTTAGGTCTCATTTATTAACCAATTAAACAGCAGCTTATCAAGACTCTTTTCTTTCCCTTCCCTGTGGTTTCCTTGGCAAACTGTGCTGCCCTCAGGCTCTGTTTTAGGAAACCCTAAGACTCAGCAGGCAGGAAATGTTCAGGAGCATGTATTTGTTTAGGTGTTTCAGACAGGGCAGATGGGCACACAGGCACTCAGGGCAGCTCAGGTGTGAGGCTTTGGTAAGAGAAAACAAGATTAAACAGCTTTTCTAATTAAGGGTGTAAAATTAAGTACATCCACACAGCCTGCTTAGTAGAATGGAATTCAGTTCTTTTGCCATTATATAGGAATAATTCAGTTTTTGTTTAGCTTCTAAGTAACTAGAAAGTTTGATATGAAGAAAACCTCTTTGGCTAGACAAGCCTTTCAGTGGCATACTTGGCAATTCACATGCGCAGTATGAAGTGTGTGTGCAAAAAACTCACAACCCACCCCCATTCAGAAAAAAATCCATTAATGCTGCTCAACAAAAAATCAAAGTGGTTCTATTCAGGGGAGATTGAGTAGTAGCTGTGTTCTGAAAACACTTGCTCTTTGACAGGGGGAAAAGTTGAAGCACAACTGCTAGATCCCAGAGCTTCCAGAGCTCAAGGCAAGGCAACTGTGGAGCCAAAGCACATTGGCAGAGCAGCTGGAGAGCATCTTTTCAGCTCCTGCTGCAGGAAAGCTTGAGGGGAACACAGACTCAGCACCCCCATCACCTCCATGTACAGCTCTGCCCAGAAGGGCTCAAACCAAAGAGCTTTGCCAGCCACTGTGTGCCCAGCCCTCATATTCTGCAGCTTCACCACTACTTTAAGCTTCTCCTGGAGATCTATTAGCTGGTGCATCACAGGATAGCAACCTAGGTGAGAAACTAACAAGCAAAACCCTCCACTATTGGTTTGTGAAGAGGAAAGGGGAGAAGGAAGAAGTTTGAGTGGGATTGCAGATGGAGTGGATGCTGCAAAGAGAGCAAGACAGGGGCAAGAAACCCAAAATGCTTGTGAAGTCCTGCCCATGGCTCCCCTCAGCACTGCTCCAGCATCTCCAGGAGCTCTTGGGCAGCCAGGGGCATGCAGACTGTGTGTGAGCACTCACATCAAAACCTCTGAGCACAATGTCATCCTGAGCAGTGCAGGACAGACAACATGAACTTGTTTAAATCTGACCAGCTGTGGCTTTGGACAAAAGATCTACAGGACAATTAATAGGCTCCTGGCTTTCAGCCCACAATCCATTTAAAGCCTATTCTGATTATTATTATTATTGAAACACAGATATCAACCATTCTAAACAGACCTTATTTATGGTGCTCCTATTGAGATCAAATGCATGATTGTCTGTTAGTAATGACTACTGAAGATATCAAGCACTGAGTTTTTGTTTGTTTAGGAAAGGACCTCTCTTTAATAGCACAAAGTCAAGGAAAACATTGGCCACTCTCTATTGGGAAAGCTGAGATTATTTTCAGTTCTCCTCCATGCAGCTGGAGAAGGTCAGGAAGCAGACTTTAAATATCAAGATTTGAGCACAAATCAAGGCAACTGATGACACTTATTTTGGGATCTTGCACTAGAGCTGCAGTTCTTCCTAAATCAGCATTTTCAGGAAGCCAGAATTACTTCCAAAAGCCAATATGCACCAAAAATGTGAGATGAATGTGAGCTGCTATACACTGTTATTTCTGTTTTGACAGTGGTACTCCCTGTTGGGCATCTGTCTTCTCCTTCACTTCTCATGTCAAGGGGGGAGTCAGTAACATTTCTAGTCATTCCAATGCATCCTGAATTATTCTGGACATACAGAAGAATCCAGCTGTGTTACAAACACAAAAGTAATCTGTGTATGATTCTAAAATCTGAATTTCTTGAGTGTGGTGGTAAAGGGAGAGGATCATGGGTGTCAGAGGGATCAGGAGGGTGAAAACAGCAAGCAGAAAAAAACCCCATGCATGATAATTTCAGTTTTACTAGCAGTTAGAGAGTCTGTGGAATAAGACACAGAAGGTCTTGGGCAGCCTAGGGCTGGGGAACACACAGTTGAGTTTCTCCCACTTCAGGACAGACACTAGTGATGTGACTCACAGCATGTAAACATTAATTCACACTTCAATTTCAGCCCATTGCTCCTCAGCACCCAGGCAGGGACTCCCTCCTGCTCCCCTGAGATGCTAACAGGGCTCTTCCAACCACAGCAGGAGTTAGCTGAGGAAGCCAGCTGCAAGGTAAAGCCAGATCCATGTTCTAAATCATGGAGTGGTTACAAAAGTCAGCCTAAAGGAGGGACTGAGATGACCTGGGCATGGCAGGGCCATGGCAGCCTGGCCCTGGATTGCTTTATGCTGCTATAAAACCACATCCCCTAAAGCAGACTGGCTGTAAGGCCTTGAAGATTTAAAGCTGAGAAGATATAAAGTTAAGATAAAGTTCTAAAGATGCTGATCATGGGACATTAGTCAAGTTTTGGTCCTGTTCAACCCTTTAAAAATAAGCCACTTTGTACCAGAGGAAGGAACTCTTTTTTTCCTCATCTACTAAATTACAGTCACCTCTTCAGAATGCTGTGTCCAGAAAGTGTAAGGTGGGCAAACAGAGCTGCTGAGTCAAGGTTTATCCTGACAAACCTGCCAGTGACTGGAGAGTGTGAAAGGTGAGGCACTGGGAACAGTTACACACTGAGATGTAGCTCTAGCTGGCTACAAACAAAAGCTGGCTCTGAAAAGTCAAGCTGGAATTTAAAGGAGTGTTGTTCAGCACCTTTGTGTCAGACTAGGTGGCAGCTGTTGGAAGATCCATTTTGATTTAACAACTTTTTGTTTGGTTAGCAAAGAAAAACATTGTCCAGCCAAACCCTGCTGACAGGGAATAAATATTTTCCTCTGTTAGGCCAAATATTTTCATTTCTCATCCTAATAACTAGGGGTGAAGGATCTTAAAAGATTTTTTTTTTCCTACAAGGACTCAAATGTCAGTGTTTTATCCTGCTGAGGTTATAGCTGCACCACATATTGGTCATTACAGCTCAAGAGCTGGACAGATTGCTGAGGAAAGGTGGAAAGCACAACCTCTGCAGAAATACTGGGAGAAGGGGGCTCAGTTGAAAAAAGAAAATTAAATATTGACAAATCTTCTCATTTGTAGAAGGCTGAAAGAAAGAGGAGCACACACTGGCACTGGGACTAGTAATAAGTGACCAAAGATGAGCCTGGACAATCATGGAAAAGAATCCTGTGAAGTTGACAGGCACCACTGGAGCTCAGCAAGTCTTGTGGAAACATCTTGACACAATCTCCCTTTCTCCCACTCTGTCTGCTTTCCCAGATGAGGCACTGAAAACCTGTTAATTACAGAGTAATTAGCCCTGCAAACAATCCACTTGTAAAGCACCAGCAGCCCTCCACTAAATAAACAAGAGCAGTTTAGTCTCCTTGACCCCTGGTTAAAAAAAAAAAAGGGATAGACTACAAGATGACACAGTTCAGAGTGAACCAACAACTCTACACAGTGCTCCATTTAAATGAGTTTTTTTTTGCTACCAAATAAATTAAGAAGACAGTTGCAAATTCTGCAGATAAAAATTTCCAGCCCTGTAAGCAGCTGGGTCACAGCTAAGGGTGCTCAGGACAAAGTCTGAAGCCTCAGGAAAACTTGCTACCAGTTTCATTTACTCTCATGCATTTATTGTTAACAAATTTGGGCTGCTGCTATCCTTTGGCACAACCCATTTTTTAGTATGGATTTTCCAATGAACATGCCTCAAAAAGCTCCAAAGCTTGGAGAAGCAGATTTTCTGTTTTCACAAAAATTGAGGGTAATGAGCCAAAGAACACAGGGGACCACTCAATAGATTAACACAACCCTTCAGTGTGTTCATCTAGATTATTTTAAATCAAACAATAAATGATGATTGCCAAGCAAGCTGTCAGGTTCTAGAAGGAATCTACAGCATTTACACTTCTTTCAGTGACATAATTCTGAGGAAAGCTGGATTGTAACAGACTATTTATGTGGAGATGGAACCTGGTTATCAAGGGAAGCCAAGCTTGGTGTGCTGGACATTATTAGCCATATTTTTCTGCAGGGAGACTATTAAATAAGTAGAAATAAATGAGCCTATGGCTGTTATATATAGAATTATGAGAGAGAAAGCAAGTGAGTCAGGGTGTTCATATGTGCAGCTTAAGTCTGCATTAAGGAAGATCATGGAAATCAGTTCAATTGCTTGTAGAAAAATCTAAATATTCAAAGTAGGATCAGAACTTCCTCCAAAATATTCTTTGATCAATCCCATGTCCAAGCCAAGGCTGCAATTTCACACTACACCCTCTCTGCCCATAGTGGCACTGGGAGCAACCCCTGTGTGTGCAGATACAGGCTACTACTGACTTCATCCAAAACTGTGAGGACATTGGGAATTCATATCCTACAGCTGGTTGTTGGTTGGATGCTGTAAACTGAGATTTGGATCTCATGGGAAAAGCTCAGGGGTGTAATTTCTGGGATCACAAGATGCTGGTAGATGAGTTAATGGAAAAATCTTAATGGAACATGCATTTAGGCAGCTGGAACAATTAGCTAGGAACAAAAAAATATCTGGGCACTTTGTGAACTCAAGGGTCTCAAGTCAAGGATGAGGAAGACTTCTTGTTCAGAAGCATGGACAATGCTTCACACCATTATCCAAAGCACTTGTTCTACACTTGATTAAAAAAAGAATTGCTCACCACAGAGAAAATCAAACAGTGTTGCATCATCTAAACTTTAACAGGCTACAGAAGAATATTCTCTGCCACTCAGAGGAGGCTTAGCTCCTTAGCATCTTTTTTTTTCCCCAAGTTTCCCCAAGACATCATCCAGATTCCAGTCACTTAGACAAAACACAGTGTTAATGGTTACTGATGAGAAAACATTCTCTTCCAAAAAATCTGTGTGTGAGAGATTAAGTTGGGAAAGAACAGGGTAAGTCACATATTCCCTTTATCAATTAATATTTACCCCTTTGTGATCTGTGGAAAAAAAAGCCAGATATTTAGCAGCATTCATACAACATCACTAATAGAAGAGAGGGAGGTTGAGAGCTCTTGTTTTCTGTCACTTCCAGCTTCACCTGCTGACCTTCATTAGCTTTCCCTAACACCTAGAAATCATTTATTAACCCTTCATAAAATCCTAAATAAGCCTTAATATGAAGCATGACTAACTTGATATACCCCAGGACACATCAACTACTGGCTCTTTCAAGTTTTTTTTCTGTTAAATTCTACATTTTAGTTGGGAGCCACATCACTAGCCACAGAATCACACAATCCTACAGGGGCTCAGTCAACACTGCAGACACAAGAAGTGAAAATGAAAGTGGTGGGGGGAAGATCACAGGGGATAGTTCAGGTTCTTCAAAAAGAAATGGCCTGGGTTTTTTGGAGGAACAAATATTGATACCATGACAACATCATAATAATAAAAAAATCGAGTCTGTTGTAATTCAAGACAATTTTCCCTTCATTTTAGGAAAAAACACAAAGCACAATACAGTAAAATAGAAATAAATAAAAACCACAAAGGTAAATTCCAAAACCCACCACTAGGATCTTAAAAAGGCAACAGCCAACTGCTTCTTGGATGCAGCCTGAACTTCTCTTACCTGCAAAATTTCAATATACTTAGAAGTCCTATTAGTGTACCAGACTTAGGGACAAGATGTCTTTTATTCAGGTCTCTTTTTACCATCCTGTATATTCACCTTCAAGCCCCCACCTGAGTTCTTCCATCAAACTGCCTGCTGTTGGTTCCAAAAAGTTCAGCTCAGACTTGTCCTTCACTTTTAGATCCTCTACCTTCATTCTCACAGTCCTCCACGAGGTCTTCACACTCCTGTGTCTCCTCCTCCTCCTCCTCCTCATCTCCAAAAGTCTCTTCCTGCATTGTAGTGAAAGTGAAAGACCTGGCAGCAACTTGTGCAGCCAGGCCAGAGGTGAAGTTCCAATCTGTTGCTCTGTGGAGCTGGGCCAGCCTGTGTTTGATGTTTGAATGCACCACCTCCACAGAGGGACACTCTGACACCTCCACCCCATCCACGTGGCTCAGCTGGAGTTCCTCAGCTTCCTCTTCATGCTGAGAACATAATCTTTCTTCAGACCCTGGAGAATTACCTTCCTCAGTAGCACTGCCTTTGTTTTCCTCAGCATCTTCATGCAAATATTCTGTCCTGCTTTTGTCTGCAGCATCCACTTGGGGATCAGAGTCGTTGGCATCGGGTTGATCACAACTTTGGCTGCAGTCCTGCTTTTCTGTATCTGAATTCACATGTGATTCCAAATTATTTAGTAGCTTCAGTGGTTCTACAGGAGACAAGGGTTTCACTGCAGCTTAAAAAGGGGGAAAAAATTAAAAGATAACTAAAAGCAAGATGCTAATGTATAGATATGATTTTGCATCTTTTTGGGTGCAAATAAAAGGGTTGAAACAGCTTCAAAAAAACAATAGAAATAAAAAACACAACAAAACAAAACTTAAAGTGTTTTCCAATCAAAGCTGAAGTGAGATGTGAAAGCTACTTGTAACTACTCCTTAAAATCTGTGACACAAAGAGAGCACAAAAGTGGTGATGTTTAAACCAACATCAAGCACAGAGGATGCATTTGACAGTGAAAACCTCATCCAATAGAGACAGCTGAGACAGGAAAAAGCCCTTCTAGGCCATATCTGATCTCACACACCACAACACAGAAACACAACAGGAATTCATACAGCCAGGTGAGGTGTCCTCACAAATAGAGGGTGGTTTAATTTAGCCTCTTGTAGCAGCAGCAGCCAGTCCCATTGCCAGCAACGGGATGCTTGCCAGGTAGTCTCTCCTCCCAGAGTTAAAGGGTTAATGCAACTGGCACAATCCCTTCTTGAAGAACAGGCAAAACGACACCATGTCCATTTCCAAGCACCAGATTTCCCTAAACTGCAGCAGCTCCATTAGCAGCAGGAACATAAATGAGAGTGGCAACAGCAGATTCCCAAGGAGCATTTCCCTTTCTAATTCCATTCTGACTTTACCCCTGTAAGCAGAGATGAAAATAACTCTGGGAAACACACAAACTTTTCAAGGGAAACAAAGTTTATGGTATAAGGACTTTTCAATCCTATCCTGTTTCAGTAATTACTGAGCTAGCTGAAGGCAGGCCCGTGGTTATGGTTGTCACATGGATAATTACTGTCATTAGCACACTGAAAGAGTATGGCTTTTAATTGGCATTGTATTGTTTGTGTGAAAAGCTCATGGAGGAGCACTGCACCAGACTCCATTCTTAGCAGGGTAGTTCTTTCCCCATCTTGTACAAAACATTTGCTGCTCATTTCTGCCCATTTGCTGGAAAAGACAGGAATATGCACTGGAAACTTAGCCTCTGGGAGCAAACTTGTTGCCTACTTCCTCCAAAGATTACTTCCAAAGCCAACATTGCTTGAAAAAATCAGTAGGTACTTCAGACTGGTGGCTGGCCAATTTGCTGAGATGAGGAGTTTAGATTTAATAAGCAAGATGGAATTCATCAATTCACAGAGTGTGGCTTTCCAAATCTGAGGAGCAGCTGTATAAGGACTGTTGTATGGACAAGGTGAGAGAAGGGAAAACAGCTGGGTACAACACAACCACTGACAGGATCAACTTTGACTGGGGGAGAGGTTAGAGGAAAGGGAAGAATTTTTTTTGCACCAGAAAAAAGTTGTATTACAATGTCTGACAAAGTCACTAACAGCTTCACAGACCTTCAAAAGCAATTCCATCTCACTGGCTCAACTGGATGCCAAAGGACAAAGCTACAAGCACACCTAGAGTGCCATCAATTACCTACTGCCCAGACTGTAGCAGTATCACCATTGTGCAGGGCCTTGGTAAAGTTCCATTAGTCTGGTGTTCTGCTAAAATGATGTTTTTCTTCTGGAATCCAACCTATCATCACCAGTTGACTTCATGCTCTGTTCTTTAGACATCAGATTCCTTGGAGCTGACCTCTTTTATATGGAAACCCTCACCAGCCCTTCCTTCAGTGAGCCAAACCCACTAACAAATCAGAATGGCTTGCTGGATACTTGACTAACAGATTGACTTTGAATATTTCAAGAGTTTGTTTCCACAGTGATCACAAATTAGGAGAACAGAGGATTTCAGGAATACAATCATCCTGAAAAATCAAGATTTAAGAGAGCTATGGAAAGGTGTGATATCATAGCCAGCCATTGCCTTGGGCCAGTGGAGACAAGAAAGTGAATCTTTTTGAGTTTAAATCTTCAAGATAAAGCAAGTCACCAGAAAGCAGAGGTCCCAAATATGTTCCTTTGAGGAATGACTTGTTCACTGAACACATTAAAGTCTGCAGCAGCAAGTTGCCAGGGTCTGTTCCACCCTATTGAACTGATTTGTGTTTCTTTTGAGGAAATAATCACACAGAGAGTTATTAAGGTTGGAAAAGACCCCCAGGATCATGAAGTCAGACCATCTACCTAACATTATTATGACCACTAAACCATGTCCTGGAGTGATATGGCTGTGAATGCAGAAATTCCCTAAGGAACAGTAGAAGATGCTGTGTCTGCTGCCCATATAATCCTCAGGTTAGTCACAGTCTCCTTCTGGCTCAAAGACTATGAATGACCCTCATGAACAACCCTCATTTTCCAGTTTTGTAGAAAATGGAAATAATCCATGATTAGCCTGGGGCAGCTGGAGGAAATCACACTCTCCTCCCTCCCCACCACTCAATCTCTAATCCTAAAACTATGGAATATCTAGATGTGGAAAGGAAAGGAACCAGCAGCAGCCACAAAGGTTTTCAGGTGAGCAGATACTGAAGGCCAGGAGAGACAATGAGTCTGTCCAGCTGTGGCCACAAGTGGCCTGGGGATATTCTGATGGGACAGGTATCAGCTGCTAACCCAGGTAAGGAAGCATCTAAGCAAGCTCTCCTGAGAAGAGCTCTTTCTGCAGCAGTTACTGGATTTGTCAAGAACTGAGCTTGGAAGTACAATTCCTTCCTTCTCCCTTCACCAGGGAGGGGAGAGTGACTTGAAGAGAGTTAGGTGAAGAGTTGTCTGGTGTCACCAAAAGGGTAACAGAGAAATCCTGCTCTTGAGTGGACTCTGATGCAATCTGATGCCTTAGATTTATTAAAGTCAACTAGAAGTCAACACCAATGGCCAAATTATTTCTTTCTACCACAGCTGGAGCTAAATGGACATTAAGAAGTTGTAAAGAACAGATATTCTTCATGGCTTTGATGTCAGCAGAAACAGTCTCATAAATAGGTATGATCTGTTACTCTGTGTTCCTACTGAATGACTGAAAGATGCTACCCATGGTCTCTTTTCTGGTAGACATTGGCACAGACAGAATCCTTGGATATGTTGCCAGACTTAAGGATTATTTTTCATAACAAAGAACATGACTTTTTTTTTTTTTTTTAGAGGGATTTTCCTAATCTGTCTTTAAGGGGAAGGCATGAACATGGGAAATAGGGAAAAGGAGAACACAAACTTTTGCAAATGTTAAAGATGATGCAAAGAGCTCAAGCAGTGAAAGGAATCAAGTTGTATCCAGTCCTATGGCTGAAACAGAGACACATTGTCTGGCTGAGGCAAGAGAGATTTTCATATTCCTGCCTTCAAGTGCAAGTGGATGGAGCTACCCAGCAGCCCTCAGTTAGCAGTGGCTAGTTTGGAAGAAGAATTTTGATTAGGGTTTGGTTTTGGTTTGTTTTAAACTTATTCTGTACACTCACTCTCATGGAAACAAAAAGAGTTGTACTCTTTTATGAGCCTTTAATATTTCAAAGTCTAGCTCTAAGTCTGGGATAATATCTGATGGTTTCTTTAAATTCTGAAAAGTAATTGATTAAAATTCAGATTTACTGGAAAGCCATGAAAGAAAGTCAGTTCAGTTTGCATCATTTATACCCTCACAGTTCTCTTTATGCTGCCTTAATATTCTGTGTGTTGAATAATTAAGCTCAATATTTTGTTTAGAGCCAAATTCCCATTTCTCTGAGTTCTTTTCAATATATAGTGAAATGCTACAAGTAATATAGAGATGGAATAGCAAACTGAGGCCACACAACTCTCTCAAGGCACAAGTAAGCACTGTCTGAATTCTACCAGTGTCAGAAGTTGATGGCAAACAGTCAATGATTCTTTCTTAGGTCTTCATTTTCAAAAGCAATGCTTACCATGGTCACTGAAGAGCAGCTGTTTCCATTTCTGTCTTTCTATTTCTGAAGCTTTAAATCCCAGCACAGATTTCAGTTCTTGTAGCACCCTCTTGGATTCCTGTCTCTCTCGTTCCTGTCTCTCTCTTTCTTCCTGGGAAAAACAGTAGAAATCTTCCCTTTTGTATTCCAGCTCTGTATCTGAATAATCAACATATGCTTCCAGTTCCTAAAGCAAGAAAGAAAAAGCTTTTAGATCTTAGCTGTCAGTGCTGACCCTGTCCTACAGTCTGGTGCACAACCAAGTGATCTCTACACAAGCCAGCCACAGTAGTAGGATGGAGCCAGGATCTGCTTTTATATCCAGGTATGATCAAGTGATAGACATGGAAAAATAGGAGCCTAATTTCCCACAGATGCAGGTGTGGGCTTCTTTACACCATGGATAATTCTTCCTCAGTCAGGCATCTTGCTAATTTATGCAAATCTTTGCTAAGAGGATGTTAAGAACAGCCAAATCCTTCCAGTTCAACTCTAATGGGTTCCAAGCAGCAAAAAACCAGAGGTCCATTTCTGATATTATAACAGGAAAGTGATTTTGTCTTGGCAAATCAAGAAGTCTATTGCAAAAGCAAATGCAAAAGCAATGGATACAGCAAATAAACCCCCATTATTCTTTTCAATGGTCCTTTTTTGTTTCTTTACCTGCTCTTCAGGGATTGGATCTCTGTTTTCTATGTGGATGGCAGGCTGGGTTACAGGGGCTGCAGCACGCTGTAGGTTGTCACAGGAAACTTCAAGTTTGCCTTTAGGGGAAGAAAAGAAAAGGGATTAAAAAAAATAAAGGAAAAGACTGAGTGTTGAATGATGTGTTTAACTCACCCAGGCAAGGTCCAGGCATTTTCATTAGGTAGGACTGGCATACATTGAAAAAACAGGGAGATGACTGGTTAGAATACATTGAAACACTGTGTTACAGACCACTTCTATAACTTAGCAATTCTGAGATAAGCTGGGTCTGATGAAACTCATCTTGTTATACTTCAACTAAGAAATCTCTAAGTTTATATAGACTTGGAAAAACCTGCAGTAGCAAGAAAATAATCAGTAAAATGAGAAAAGAGCCTTGATGCCCAAGTTCAGAGAAGCAACATAGTAAAACTGTAGGCAAATGAGCTTCAAATCATTGGAAAAATACTGAAATAATCAAGCAAAATTGACAGGAAGCTATTTGGAAGGAAGCAAGGAGAGAAGTGACAGCCAATGGGGGGTCTGTTGAGAACAGAAGAGATCAAATCACTCCAACTCCATTTTCCAATGCAGTGCCAAGCTTTATGATTAGAAAGAAGCCAAACACACCCTGTGTCTTCAGTGTGGCTTCTGACACAGTGGCATGACAGAAGCAAAATGCACAGCCTAGGAGCAGTTGCTGTTACTGCACAGAACAGTCTCTTGGATAATCAGAGTGTAGTTACCATTTTCAGACAGGGAGTGAGGTTTTTTTCTCAATTCCAGTTCAGATATTGAGTGAGGATTTGTCTCAATTCCAGATACTGAGTGAGGATTTGTCTCAACTCCAATACTCCTAAATATTTCAAATGGGTAAAAGTGTTTCAGCTTTTAAAAGCAGCTGACATTGGGATAATCTGCCAGGATACAATGAAATTCAAATATAACTGGAAAATCAGAGCTGTGTCTTGCATTTCAGATACAGCAGTTTGGTGACAGTGGCTGCAAACTGTTGTGCTTTGGAATAGTCAGATGGACAAATACATGACAAGTGACTGAGCAGCAGCACTGAGGAAAGGCTGTGAGGATCCTGGCAGTCAGCTACACCCTGCTGCAAGCAAGAAGCCAAATGACACTTTGCAGTAAGTGTATATCCACTAATAACTTTCTACTGGTAATTGCCTTAAGTGCTGGAGTGGATGCCTGGAAATACTGTAAAATATCTCTAAAGAAAGAGAGACACACAAACATTTACTCACAAGCACTAATTTACCCTTGAGAAGGGAAATGGGCTGGATACCTCACCTATTTTTGTACCCCTATTTTCCATTTCTAATCAATGTTTTGAATACTTGGGGATGGCATTCTGAAAGTAGGCAGCTCACACTAATGACAATTCTAGTGGTGCTGTTATTTCTGCAAACAAGGAAAGTATAATATTCCTTAATTGCCTGAGCTGAGCTAAAGATTTGAGAGTCCAGAAAAATCAAAATACCAAGTTCAAAGCATGGAGTGTAAGTTGAAGTTGGTAAATTGATGTGGGATATTTGAGAAATATCAACCCCCTTGTTCATTGTGTAACTCAGCCCTGTAATAAAAACATGTCAATAATAATAATGGCAGCAGAGTGTATGGAAGTGACCAATTAAAAGCTTGCCTTCAAAAATCAGAGGAGTAAACCAGATGCTCAACCATGTAGAGGCTGCTCTGTTTGCCACCCATAGGGGATGATACTATTGCTAAGGATAAGCTTCAAGACCATGGATCCAGTGTTTAAGTTGCTGCATTTGCAAACAGGGAGCAGTTTTAAAGGAAAAAAGGATGAAAATCAAATAATTTGAGGGCTATTCTTTCACATATCATTAACACAGTGCTGTAACTAGCCATAAAGGGTAGAGGATTCCCCTTAAGGTGCTAAAGCTGCACTTCTTTCAAGCTCTGGATCTGTCAGAATCAGTGAGTAATGGCACCAAGCCTTGAGAACAGAAGCCAAAAGGCATTCACTGAGGTAACCATACATTAGAATTCTAGTATCACCACCCATAAAGGGCTGATGGGAGCTGCTGAATGTTCCCTCCCTTGAAGTCTTTATTTTGACATACTTTGACACAATGAACTATTTAAGGTGGCTGTAAGAAACCTGCTTTGACACAGAATGATTAGAACAAGAAACCTGTAGTGCTTGCTGAAGGAAACTCATCTGTTTATACAGAAAACAAGGTAAGAAGCAGTATTGCTCTAAAAAGATGGGCACTAGGTAGGATGCCACTGCTAGGCCAGCCCACAGTTGAAAACAGCGTTTTGTATTTATAGATGAAGCAGCAAAAAAAAAGACTTTCAGTACTATGCACATTTATGAAATACTGCTAAAAATATTTAGCAAATACACTCATTTTTTTAGGTCATATTTCCTCCCAAAACTGGGTCTAAATCATCAGAAACAGCTTCCTCTTCAACAGTGCTCATAAGTGACATTGAAACAGAAATGCTGGGCATACATTTAGACACAATGTTCTGCCCCAATCAGGTTCCTGCTGTGGCTCCTGTCAAGAAATTAATCTGAGTTTGGATAACAGTGCATAAAGAGAAAAGAATGATGTGCTTAGCTGCTGTATTATTTCATCAGGAAGGTATTTTCCTTCAAAGAGCTTTCAGGAAGCATTATAAAAAAAACCCAAGATAATTTAATGAAGTAACTCACATAATAATGACCAACAGACCTGCTCTTAAAATATCTAGAAAGACAGAAGAAGCAGAAGGTTTCAAGCACAGCTTGAAAAGTTCAACTCACAGAAGCTGGACTGCTTAGAAATACATCAGGCAAGTCAAAGGTAGTGAGATAAAAACAGTTTTAAATGACTAGCATAATTTAAAAGCAGCTTCTGTGGAGTAATTCAGTCAACTTGTTGCAAAACACAGATTCCACCCCAGCACATTTCAATGACAGTTACTGGGCAAAAGTGAAAGTGATGGATTTTTTTTAATTTCCCATGCAATCCTTCCCTCCTAGATCACACACTGGGTTATTTTTGTACTGAACTCCAAAAGGAAGCCAGTTATACTAGAAGTGCTTGCTGTGAAATTTGTATATGGAGTAAAAACAAACCTAAAATAACGCAAAATCCTATGGTGTGCAGTCTAGAAATAACATTTTAGGGAAGGGGAAAAAAAACCAAACCAACCAAGCTCAGCAGAACTGCTGGTTGTGAAGGGCATCAACAAACCACAGCAGGTGAGCACATGCAGAGTATCAGTCTCCATCCAACACCCTCCTGGGTTGTTCTGTGCAGACAGGGAAGGTGCAAAGGACACACAGATTTGGTAATCCCATGTCTGGACCTGCAGGCATCCTGGATTAGGGCCTCCAGTGCTCCCAGTTCTGTTGTAAGCATGACTAAGGTCAGCTTGCCTGCCTCTAGGCCCACAGCAAGATCCACCCATCTGCTGGATATTCCACCCAGACAGCATGAAGAGCTGAGCTCACTAGAAATTTGGATTTCTTGCTGATATCCCAAGTCATTTTCCTGATGCAGTCTCTATTACCAGCATTTTTCTGATGCTGGGATTTCCTAGGACAGTAAAAAAGCTCCTGGGAAACAGAAAGATTAGAAAAGATTTCAATTAAATATGTATTTTTTTTAATGCAAGAAATCAATTAAAATCTCAGGTGTATGGCTGTAAAACCTTCTTTCAGCTAAGACTCTGACACATGGGCTGAATGCTGTCTTTAATCCATGAAAACATAGCCCATTAGTTGCTAAATTAATCTCTTGCATTTACCTTTTTTATTTGCATTTCTTCCACTCATTTTTTCCACCTGAGAAATGGCTTCTTCCCAGCAGCTGTTGCTTGCCTGGATATGAGGCTGAAGAAACTTGAGTTTTTGCTCCAGAACCTGATGGGCTTCTGTTGTCAATTCAGGTGTCTCCTTAGTGCTAACAAGTTTCTCAAGTTCATCCTCAAGGATTATTACCCTAAGTGATGAGGAGATGAACAGAAATAAGTAATAATATAAATACTACTCCTTCAAGTATTTAATTTAATATCCTGTTATTTTCTTTTTATTTAAGAATCCAACTCAGCCAAGTCCTCAAAAATGCCCCAAAGTTTTAAACCCAAGATTATTTTCTCCAAATTAAGATACACTGCTCACCTGCATTCATTACAGGAATTCATATATGCAACATAAAAGGAGTAGGACAGTTTCAACTATTTTACCAAGGCAGTGATGAATCTAAATATTTAAACATTTTAGTATATCTGTTTACTAAATATAGAGAAATATTTAGCAAATCTTTCAATTTGTACATGTAAATATTTAAAATAAATATTTTAAATATGTGTACAGTAAATATTTAAAATATTTACAAAGCTGAACTTTCTTATAAAGCATTTCCAAAAAATCAAGGAAAGCCAAGTATGTTTTCAGATGTTTTCAAGGGAGTGACAGAAGTGAGGCAAGGTCTTAATGCACTGCTGGGCTTTTAATTTTCACTGAAGACTTAATAACCAGGAAACAATATCTGATTCCATATTGAACCAAGAATCTTTGAGCATGAAGATGATAAATCATAGAATGTCAGGGGTTGGAAGGGACCTAGAAGATCATCTAGTCCAACCCCCCTGCCTGAGCAGGATCACCCAGACCAAGTCACCCAGCAACAGATCCAGGTGGGTGGCCCCAGCTCCTCAGCCTCTCCTCACAGAGAGCTTCTCCACTCCCTTGACTGCACCAAACACATCCCCATGACTGCAAGGGCTACACATTTTGGGGTTCAACTGTGGATCCAAGCTGCCAAGCCAAAGAACTCAGCCTGATCCTCCTTCCTTCTCTTCACTCAAGTGTGAACTTACTCATTGAGCAGAGCCTTGAGGTGGAGCTGCAAGCTGCGCACGGCGCCCTGCAGGCTGTTGAGCTCTCTGGACTGCTGCCTGGCCCTGCTGCCCCTCTCCAGGCCAGGCTGATGCTGGGTTTCCAAGTACCTGTAGAACTCATAGCTCCTCCTCAGCTCCTCCAGGCTGGCAGCATGGGTATGAGGTAGGCCTTGGGTCACATCAGACAAGATGTGATGAGGCAGCCTTTCTGGGGAGACCGAGGGCTCGGGGGATGCGTTGGCCGGGGAGAGCAGCAGCACCAACCTCCTGAAGAACTCTGAGCTCTGCCCTACCCAGAGCTGAAAGAGAACCTGCAAAAAAAAAAAAAAAAAAGGATGATGTTGGCTCTGTGCACCTGGGAAGCCAGCCAGCCTCCAAAGTAAAGGTAAAAAAAATTCCTCAGCTAGCAACGGGAGCTTTGAAAAGCTCTGAAAATCCATTAGTGTTTTTGAAGGGTATCCCAGAACACACAAGTTCAGATCTCATGAACCTCAGGTGACTGTTGATGTTTTGAAGGGTATTACATGCAATTATACTCAGAAGGTTGTCAGAGGCTTAAAACCTCATTTTCCCATCAAGCAGATGCATTATTTGTCATAATCTCCACATACCCTGTAGCTTATACAGGGCTGCCAAAATTCCAGTGGCAGCAAAGACACTTTTTCCTTAGCTTTTTCCAAGCTATCATTTCTATGATCTACTCACTACTGCACTGTCCCATGCCCAACCTTGAAACAAGAGTCTAATTGCAGTGTAGTTTCAAGGAAAAACATTCTCCATCTGAAGAAAGCTGAGCTGCTACCATTATTTTTTCAGCCCAAGTCAAAATCTCACCAATGGCACCAAAGAAAGAAAGTCTTGTAAGAAATTATTCCATTCATGATGCTCTGGATGGTTACAAAGCAGGTCAGTCTTTCTGGGAGCAAGGAAACCCTCAATTTCAGTTTCTTGAGAGCTTTCACTTCCATTGAAATGATCTAGTTTATTAAGTTGACTGGTGACTTAGCAGACCATGACAGAAAGGAGAATTTTACCTCTCTAAAAGGAAAAGTTATGACACTGTTCTCTGATTCTTACTAAAAGGGATCAACTATAGGTGACCATGAGATGTAGCATGAAATCTATTCTCAAGTATTCCAGACTGAGGAAGACAAAGTAATTATTGATCATGCTTTTTTTTTCCACCTGCCCTCATCTACAGAACAGGACTGTTTACTTGTGCTGAGATTTGACACCTCCAGGATTGGAAAGAATATATTTTCATACTCAAACTACAATGAAGAAGCAGCAATTTTTTTCCAATGTGCAAACAATTAAGAGCAAAACATTCAGAATTCAGAACACAAAAATTAAAATGCCATGAGATAGCTGTGGTCTGATATATAAGGGTATATAAAAATACTTGGATGCTAACTGGTCAAAGTATTCCAACAGAAAAAATTTTTTTCTCAATATACAAAAGATGGTTATGAGAAAAAAAGAACACAGAATGCTACAAAAGTAATTTGGGGCACACATGCAAGAGTGTGATTTGGCTGGGTAAAAGAAAAAGCAAACAAATGGATAGCAATTGCCCAAGTGTCCCTGAAGGGGTGGTGCCCGGGAGAAAAAGTGAAGAGCTCATGCTAGAATAAGCACAAAAGAAAACCAATCCTTTCCACCAGACATAAGGCAAAAGCAGTGAAAAAGCAGCACACAAAAATAGTGTAAATATAAATTCAGGAATTCATAATAATCATCCAAAACCTACCTGAAAAAAAAAAGGCACGAGGATGAGAGAACAGGAAATTCCAGATGTAGTTAGGGCTGCCAATGACTCCTAGGCATTTTTACTGACACTTAAACTTCACCCAAAACATCCAACTGGCTCTCCTCAGCTTGAATTTAAACTGCTTTAGTCTAAGGACAAGGCAGCCAAAAGTCACAGGCTACATTTGTCACATGGCCTAGACTCAGGCTTGAATGAAAATCAGAATATTAACCAAATCTGCAAACACATCTGCATTCTACCTGCATTTTAATATAAAGAGAAATTCTCTTGCATTAAAAAAAACCCTCCACAAACTGAAGAGCAGTGCAGATAAATCAAGGGCTTGCCTAACAAACATGTCTTAGGGTTAGCAAAGTATCTATTTGATTACACAAGGAGTCTGCTTAGGACTGATTTGGGTTAATTTAGTTTGGATCAACTACACCAGGCCCAGCTAAATCAGTGTCTGTTATGAGTTCAACTAAGATTTACTAGTTGTGAGCTTAACTGTACCCAGAAAGCATCCCAAACAGTTTAACTACACCAGATTTCAGTTAAATTACTGCCAATTGTATGTAAACAAAGACTTAGCTCATAAGCTTGGGCATGTCTTGTGCTTAAATAACTTGTCTTGGATGGTTGCAATTAGACCTTCAGCTAATGAAAAGGCAAGAAGAAAATCCCCACAGCTTACATCTCCTGTAGCTCTTAGCTTAGTTAATTAGAGCAGCTTCAAAGCTTAGCAATCACCATTACTGGTAACATTTACTGCCAGGACAAAAAGTCTAGGAATTAGGTGTATGAAAAACAAGAGCCAGCCACAGAGAAACACAGAAGTCACCTAATAATGGAATTTTCCATTAAAAAAAATAAGAATGCTAAAAGGGAATTGCCTCAGCAGCAGTGTGCATGTTGCATTCAAAATAGATCTTTCCAACTGCAAATGTTGACTCATGTAAATTATAAATATCTAACATTTGGAAGCAAAACAGATAAAAAGGTGATTATCTCTATTATATGCTTGTCATTCTGTTCAGTTAAATGTTTTTCATGGATCAAAGAACCACACTGGCTCAAGGCAGCAGGGGTCCAAGCTTAGGATTTCTCCTCCCCCAGTGTAACTAAGGGCAGCTATTCCCTTTGGCAATTACAACTCATTTCTATCTTCTGATGTCTCTCTTTTTATGCAAGTCAGGAGATTAGCTAAAAAAGATGTTAAGTGCAACTCTGGTTGTGATCAGTTGAAATCACAGAGCAAAAAATCATCTTTAAGGAGGCAATCAGTCAGTCTGATTATAGAACACTGACTTGAATCTACATGATTTGGAGAAGAAAAAAACCCTAATCTTGTGTCATTTCTGTTCCCCTACCCAGAAACTCACCAGTGTGGAAGCTCCTGCCAGGAGACTGATGATTACACCTCCCACTCAGCTTGACCCTGCTACTCCAGGGTGGTATGTACAGCCACAGGGCTTCATGACAAGTGAAAGAGATTTCCCCCAGCAGCCTGGGGGGGTTGCTGGTGTCCTAGGAGAGGTTACCTTGAGTGCAGGCAAGCTGAAGCCATCGGTCAGATTGTGTGCCTCCTCTTCAGAGACCTGCTCCTCACTCAGGCCCAGCCCCAGCTCTTTAAAGGGCACTACACAGATGTAGCTGGTCACGTTGTCACTCTCTGAGTTCAGAGGGTAGGTTCAGCTGGAGTTAAGGTGGTTAACAAAGCAACTTTTTTTTTGCATTAAGCACAGGGAAAAGCAAAAAATGCCTCATGAGGTTCTGTGTTTCTGGCAATTTGGGTGAAAAGCACATGCATTCCACCCAAAACCACCTGAATCCTGTCTAACTGAATATTCTGCAACCAGTTTAAAGGCTCTGTGAAGGGTGAGAGAGAAGACACTGACAAAACACTGACAAGATTTCAAGGCTCTTAGGAGGATGAGAAGACACTGACAAAACATTTACATTTAAATACAATCACTTAAAAAGAAACAAATTTATTTTAGCTCTGATTTTTCAGCTAGTAGTGTGAAGAACAGGACTTCCCCAGTTGTCACACCATTATTTTTATTGATTACATTGCTGTAATGCCACCAGGATCTTGGCAGGAACAGCAGCAAACTGGTATCTACCAACACTCAGCACAGTTCTGAGTAGGAAAATGTACATTTCCAGCCCTCAGAAATGCTTGAAGAGTAGGAAGCAAGCACAACATAAGTGATACCAGAAGGCAGATAAAAATAATTCATAGACCAGGCAGTATTTATTTGAAAATACACTAATTTTAGGCTAACTTCATGCTCAGGAAGGGGGAGGAGGAACAGATCAAGATTTCTGCACACTCTGGATAGTTACCCAGTCACAAACCAGGAAAATTGGCTTTAAAACAGAAACTTTTAACATGGTCAGAAGCACTTTTGTTCCATTGGAATAAAACCAAACCAAACAAACAAACCATTGTTGAGCATTCATGAAAATAAGGCTTTAGCTAAATCTTTCTTTTTTTTTTTTCCACATTTATATTTCCATTTCCAGACTGCTCTCAGCTATTGGGGCACATAAAGCTGATCAGCAGCACTTGCCTCTTGCCCAGCTGTTTTCTGAGGAAGCTGCAAGTTCCACCTGCTGAATTTTCATAGGACTAAACTTGTACAAGTTATTTGCTGATGAAAATCTGTACAACTTGAGTAGAACACTGCATTAAAAAAAATACTACTCTGTGTCCCAGTGCTAAGTGTCCAGGCTCTAAACAAACATACACATTTCTCCCTAAATTCTCCCTAAGTCCAGGCAGAAAGAAGCTTAATAAGTGTTAAAACAAAAACCTGCAATGCAAATTAATTGTGTTCTTGTAATAATACATATTATTGTTACCTACTGTAAATTAACAGCCAGCATGCCCAGCAGATGGAGCACGTGGGATGAGGATGGTAATTCCACCAGAGATGGAAAGGTCAGGTCAAAACCCTTCAGGACCAGTTATCTCAGAGACTAATTATAGTCCTTGTTAATTTTTTTCCCACCCAATATCAAGAAGACTATAAAAAGAAGTTTGAGAGGTTCCTAGAAATGTAATTTTTTTTAGCATGACTGAAAAATTTTTAAGGACTAAGCACTTAGAAAGTTTAAACACATGCACACAAACATATAGACAAACTCTCAGTGTGCTTTGCTCTAAAACACAAGTGGTGCTGATGTTTAAATCCAAAATACAGGATCTAACCTCAGGTTAGTTAGATTTTAATATGTCTTTGTGAAAATATTTCATTTAATGTTTAACTCACACACCTCATTAGCTTGGAAGAAGAGAAAGCAAAGCTACTTAATAATAAGATGTCAAATCCAGAATAAAGTGATATATAATAAATAAATTAATATAATAAACAAAATTATGATTACAAGCAATTATTACAGTCACACACAATGTATGAAAATTCTCAGTAGAATTTCTCTTCAGTTATCAACTGAATCCCATCAACCAAGGAAAGCAAACTGTAATATAGAATTTTAATTCCCATTTATAGATGCACAGAAATGTTTCCATGAATTCCATGGTTCAAAGCAGTGCTTGTCCTAATAATTTGCTCCTCAGAAATTACTACTTCATTATTTATAAAGAGAAAAATTCCCCTAAAGAGTGAGTGGCTCTCAGTTAAAATGCAACTAAGATTTGCTCTTTAGGGTAGTAGCTGGGAAGACTCAATTTCTGTTGCCCTGGAGACTAGGAGGTGTTCTGTGTATTAAATTCCTATTGAAAATTGTTCCAAACACAAATAATTCAGTTTATAACTTGCCTGAATATAAAGATACATCTCCTCTGAAGCAAAAATGCAGAGCAATATCCAGTGAAACAGAAATTGTTTGTTTAAACAGTATTATGACTAGCCAAGGAAAACAGGCTGGGCTTTTTTTATGTAACTTTGTAATATTAATAGTTGTAATATTAATCCCAATTTTAAATATTTGGAATGGTTTTTTAATATCTTTTTCTCTAACAAAAGCATTTTGTTGTCAGTGTAGAACACTAATTATGCTACTGGATTCATGTCTGCCACATGCCCAGAAAATTTCACACAGCATTCATTAATTCATACTGAAATTACTTTTAAAATTGAGATTATCTTCTGATTTTTTGCAAAGCAGAACTTACTAAAAAGCAATTTAAAAGTCAGAATTGGAATCTCATATCCAGACTTTGGATGCAAGTTCCTTTCTGTAGTTTATCAACATTCCTTTCCTTCCATTTATCACCTCACTCCTTGAGTTTTTCTTGCTCCAGGCCAGCTTTGTGCTAACAACCTGATGATGGACAGGGGCATTAGAGTTGTCACAAGTGCCAGCTGTGAATGCTTTTGACATGGAGGAATCTCTGGCCCCTCCAGCATTACTCAATAGCACAAAGGAATCTATTTGAAAGATGCTCCTTGACATCATGTAATACATGGAATATTTTCAGGCATTCCCAAGCTGCAGGCAAAAAAAATTCAAAGTGAGGGAACTTGGAACTACCATAAAGCTGCTCTTGATTATCCTGGTGGGGAGGAGGAATCCTTTATTCACCTTTGCCTTACTCTGAGTTTTCATGCACTGCAGAACTGGTCCATCCTGCATCCCAGCTCACATTTTTTTGCCATTATGCTGGAAGATGTTTGGGCTGTGCTCACTGAACCCATTTTTCCCTTCCCATGTTGTCAGAAGTGATTCTTGATTATCTCCAAGCTACTTATCAGTTCCCCTTATCAACCTGTCTGAAGCAGAGTACATTATACCTTGCTTTACAGGGCAATTTATCAGAGCTAAGAGTGAAATCTTGAACCCAGAATGAGGATTTCTATCCCTAGATATTTTTCTAAGAATTCCTAATTTCCTAATTTTCTAATTTCCTCATTTTCAACAGTTGCATGACCACCAGCTTTTCTTTCCCTGCATGTGCCTTTTCAGGTCAGGAACACATCTATTTTATCTGTTGCTATAATACAGGGTGAAAACATTGTTATTTCCTAAATAGCACTTAGTAAATACAATAAACATAGAAAAAAAACCTCCTTGGAATGCTAAAGCCATTAAAGAAAATATACAATTCACTGAAAAAAATGCAGATGACTTCACAAACACCCTTATATGTGTAATCAGAATTTGACCCAGCATGTCTGAAACAGGACATAACTCACCTTTGAACACAGGGACATCATGTGAAAGGCCATATTGTCCAGAGAAAAGGGTGCAAGGGGAAAGAAATGGAACTGTAAAACCAAGTCCTGAAGGATTCTGAAACACAGGATCAGTTCTGACACCAAAGGCATGTAACTGGGTAAGAGAATCTTCCCTCACACACAAACCCCGATTTACTCTGCTACCTTTAATTCATCTTCAGATCTGCAATTGGATCTTGCAGCAACTGCAGGCAGTCACAGGCAGGCACCACAGGGTGTCTGAACTCATGGGTTTGACAGAAAGGATATTTTTTCAGCATGTAGAGAGTGGCCAGTCTTGAAGCTCTGAAGTTGGCTCTGACAGATCTATACACAGCTTTCCGGAGACCAATCAGCTGCTGACTAGGATGCTGGCCAGATTTATTAAATGGGCAAGCAGCACTGACCCTGTCAAGCAAACTTGAAAAGTAAAATGTGATACAACTGTACAGATGTCCTAAAGTATTTTTCAAAGACAGTACATCAGTTTTTTTATGCCATGACTTAAGAAACTTTTTTTTATGCCACGACTTAAAAAACTTTTTTCGAACCACTCGGTCACTATGAAAGCAAAAAAAAAAAAATAATAAAAAAAATAAAATAAATAAAATAAAATAAAATAA
>JANHGL010012908.1:0-21483 GCA_024611195.1 Ceyx melanurus | reverse complement strand
AGGAGAAGAAGGAGAAGAAGGAGAAGAAGGAGAAGAAGGAGAAGAAGGAGAAGAAGGAGAAGAAGGAGAAGAAGGAGGAGGAAAAGGGAAAAGGGAAAAGGGAAAAGGGAAAAGGGAAAAGGGAAAGGGAAAAGGGAAAGGGAAAAGTTGGAAAGACAGAGAAAGAGGAAAAAAGATAAAAAGAAAAAAAAAAGAAAAAAGAAAAGAAAAAAGAAAAAATAAATAAGAAAAAAAGAAAAAGAGAAAAACCTGACTACTCAGCATTATAATCCAGGGTGGGTAGGAATTGGAATATCAGTTCTTCCAGGTTCAAGAGTGCAGCAGGGAAGGGCATGTTTCTTTTGGTAACAAAACCCTCAAGTAATGCCAGCTTTATTTTTTTCCAGAGTCTGACTCATTTAACTTGGACATCAAGACATCAGTAGATTGAACACATTTTTATAAAGGTGGCTTCAATAATCATTTCAAATCATTTGTCAGGTTTTGAAAATGTCTCAAGGACATTCACAAAACTTCATTAAGCTGGTATTTTCATCTAGAAAAAAATAAACAATAAGTAACTGCTAGAAAATACCCTGTATTATAGTTGCAGTACTTCAAAACTGAAGACAGGTTTCAGAGAGATGGATGGGACGTGGGCTTCAAGGTGCATAATAAAATTACTTTTTGTTTTTGAAAGGAAAATAATTACTTTATTCACCTCTTAAAGTTACATATCCTTTATTTAATTGTGGAATTATTCACAAAGAATGTTTCCCACTTGTAAAATACAACAGGATCTCTGGGTTTCTATTTTCTGGATAGCTTTTTGATCATAAATCAACCTGCACTACAAGCACCACCACTTTGTTTGGCAATGATGTCTTTATTATTTTTTCTATTGATTTCAAGACATTTCTCCAAGCCACTTTTCAACTCCATTCTGCCAAAACTCTTAAAAACTTTCTGTCAACAATATGTTATGAGATTCTTTTATCTTTATTGATCTTTTATTCTTTTACAGGATGCCTGTCCTTTCCTGATCAAGTCATTCTGTCAGAAGACCCATCATCCTTGTTTTCAGGTGGTAGCTGCTCAGACACTGCTGCAGGTAAGTTCTTCAGCAGTCCAGGGTGAATTTCACATGCCTCTGCTGATCTGAATGCATCTTATTTAAATATTCTTTAGTCTGTTATTCTGATATCCTACACCTGAAAATTAACTGCACATATTTTATCTTCATATTTTATGAAGACCACAGCAAAAAACCCCACCACTTTTTCAAGTCAGTCTTCACAAACACATCTCATTTATCAAAATCCCCATTATATTCACAAAGCCATGAATTAATGAACCATGTTAGTTCCTCCTTATAGCACATATTAAGGCTTGGAAGTATCCACTCATGCTCATATAGATTAAAACTCTCTTTCAATAAAACACCCAAGAAAAAACCAACATGTTCGTCCAAAAATTTGCAGCCTACTGGACCAAAGACTCCAAGACCTGAGGAAAAAAAGTATTTATTGCTGCATTTTATATAAAGAACACAGTATATATATAATTCTTTTTTGCTTGTTTTTCAGTGAATATAGGAGTAGAAATTGTCAGTACAATACCAAATATTAGGGGTTGCTAGGGAGCGTAGTGTTGGCAGCTGCCTTTTTTCCTGTTGCTTGCACTGCCCTGCAGACAGGATACTGGGGTCAAGGAATTCAATCAGTTCCACATCCTCCTGCAGCAGAACTTCCTGTTGCAGGATGGTCCTGAGTGTGTCCAATCGAAATCCAACATCCTTCCCACAAATGGGCAAAAGAAAAAAACCTGGTTATTAGGGAAAAATATGCAAATTCTGCATATGAAGTTAACAGAGCATGGAGAACACCCAGATCATCTCTGGACTTGACTGACAAGGATCTGTTCCCCAAGACTACAGGAATGTTTTGGATGGATCACAAGGAGCTACTTCATTTGTGTGAAGCTTTATTAGTTTTCAAAACCAACACAGTTCCCAACAGTTCAGACTTGCAGGATGCATCACACTGGCTTTGTGGTCTGACCTAGATAGTAACAATACCTGGAAACATGCCAATAGATTTGGGTAAGAATTTAAATCAACCAGTAAATACTATCTTAATTTTTTTTTTATGGTGATGGCAGAATTTACATCATGAACAAACACAATCTGCAAATAGGTATTACAAATTAATCAACAAAAAGTGTCCTGTGGACACTTAATAACAGTAGGGTCAATGCACTGGCCTCAAGTCCAGAGCCAAGTGAAGTTCTCTCCTGCAGGATTCTGTTTCTTTCCCAAGGAAACTCAATTCCAAGCATGGGACTTGAAAGACCTCACACTTGCTAAACTCCAGACAAACTTCAGGGAGTTCCAAACTTGTGGATCTGATGCCATTTGGGAGTTTTTCCCCCACAGCTATAGCTCTTGAAGACAAACAGGCAGCTCTTGAACACAGATATATCCACCAGAGAACCTTCTTGGAATTTTCATTTGCATACCATACCCAATTTTAATTAATAAACACAAGTTCAGATTGTTGTAACAAAACCCAGCAAACACTGAATGTGAGCACCTTTGCATCTAGCTAGATTTTAGGAGGGAAAAAAAAGAGTATTTCTGAATACCTAATAGAAGCTATTAACAGAATTATGATATTTAACAGTAAAAAATGTGTTTAATTCTGTCACTGACAGCATGAGATGCTTTATGAAACCATAAGACAGATACTCAAAAGTTTAATTCCAATCTCTGGTGTCACTTGAGGAAACCTGCACTCTACCTTTAATGGAAAAGATTTGTTTCAGGACTGTGTGCAAGAGGAAACTCTGCCCTCCTCAGACACATCCTGTGTCATCTCAGTACCCTATGGAGCAGGCAGCAGGAGAAACTTGTTTTTCATATTCTTTAGTCGTGTGTCCATCTCAAGAAAGTAAAGCTAAAACAAACCTGTTAAGATAATACCTTTGATTCACAGGGGAAGAGGGATGAAAAAAAAATAGACAACAAAAGATAACCAGTGAGAGGTTACAGAGGAAACTTTGTCTTTTTGAGATAAAGGAGAGAGCAATTTGACTTGGCAAATCTAAGAAATGGAACTCCCTGACTGCTTAAGGTGCTCAGTATTTCTTTCAGATTCACAGACATCATCCAGGGAAAAAAAATATTCAAATTCCATTTTCTAGATTCTGGAACAGTCTGACTAAGGTGACATTTGCAAGCCAGAACAGGAACCTGAAGCAGCTGAAGTGCAAGTTCAAGTAGATCTCAAACAAGCCTAGGCTAGAACTGAACTGGCTGCAGAGAACAGGTGTAAAGGCAGCATAAAACTATTCTTAACTATTTAGGGTAGAATTCTCACTCCTCAGGTTGACTTCAAACAGGCTGACTAGGGCCCTGACAGTTCCTACAGGCTCCAAGAGTAGGAGAAAATGACTTGGTGAGGCACATGGTCACCAACCCACTTCTGAACACCTCAGCTTGCCTTGCTTTTCCCAGAGGTATAAGCACTGTGGATGGTGCTGAGCCCAAGCTGAGAAGCTGAGACAGAGGTGAAGCAATACTCAGATGAAGCTCTGGAGCCTTCCATCCTGAGCTGTGTCTGCCAGATGCTAGGCTGCCACATAAGGACTTGTCTCCTCTTTGCTTTCCACCAAAGGAGGTAGCTACACTGTAGGTTGACTCCTTTCAGCTTTCAGGAATTGATTATTTTTCACATATTTTATGTTCTCTTCCACATTCTGAACATATTCAACCTGGCTGCTGAGATTGTTCTGGTTCTTGTGTGCCCAGCTTGCCTGGCACAGTGACTCTGAAAACCAGAATCAATATTAACTGAAGAATAAACAAAACTTAGAGCCAAAACCACCACTAAGATGCTCAGAGGATGAGGTAGAGAGGAGAGGAAGACTTGTGGATTAGAAAAGGAAATGGAAAACAAAAAGTCATCACTTACCAGTCGGTGAAGTATGTCATCATTTTTCTTATACTGGGGAAAAGGAAACCAACTTCTAAAGAACTCAACTAGTTTTGACAGGATGCCTTGCTGAAGGGAAAAGAAATTATTCCAATTAAAAAAAAAAAGCAACAAAAACCCCCCCCCCAACAAAGTCAAAAGCAAATAAGTAACACCAGACAATTCTTTCTGCTTTTGCTTTTCTTGTTAACTCAGACCCAAGCACCTGTAAGGAAGTTTCTCTTGCTGTGTCTGGCCTGACTTCAGAGCACTCCAGGGGAACATCTGCTTCCCCTTGCTTTGCCTCTCTGCACAAGAACGTGCCATCAAGCTGCAGCAACCCCACCTATTTGGAGCAGAATGGATTGTTTTGTTGTGCTGATAAAAATAACTGCAGCTAGGAGTAGTTTGATCTCCAGCTGGCAGCTCCTGCCTCCATAGGAAAGACTTTCTCCTTCCTTGAGGAAAGCTCAGGGGCTGACAGGGGCTGGAGAAAAAACCCCCAGAGGAACAACATCTCCTTGGCAGACACCAAGGCTCTGGAGAAGCTGTGGACAGCATGACTGAAGAAGAGGAACTGTCCCAGAAAGTCCCAGTGCCAACCAGTGGGTACCCCAAAGTGCTTTGTACCACTTCCCATGAAGCTCAAATCCACACTTGGAGCTCTAAACATCAACCACCACTCATTAGAGGGACTCCCACTGGGTTGTAACACATTTGACTCCTGTTATCTTCCTAAAATATGATGCATACAAGATTAGAATTAAACAGATGTCTGATTTTGCTTCACTCTGCAGCCATTCAGTGAAAAACAGGGAGCTTTGAACATACACTGTGTATCTACTTTCCTCAGGCTGAGCTGAAAGGAAGTATTTTTCAAAATATTTACTTAAATATTTCATTCTGAGGCCCTACCTCTTAATCTCCAGCCTGCTGACACATAATACAACCCAGTGAAACATATGCCAAAAAAACAAAATTACTTGTAGAAAACATATTTTGTGACATATTGTTTCAAAAAAAGAAAGCAAACCCAAACAAATCCATTATAATAGTTTAAGATTAAAAGGGTGTCTGATTAAATCTGCTTCTTCCATTTCTCATTCATGTTTGGGTTTGGTTTTTTTTTACCAACTGTTTTCCAGGTGGAAAATAGAAGAGCTTGGAGATTTGTGGTCAGTTCTGTGACACAAGTTTGGTGCAGAACAGCTTTGAGCAGCAGCAGAAACTGACACCCCAAATCCCTTAGGCTTCAACAACTTCTGCAAAACTTTGTGCCTATTTAGGCAATGCAAATCCCATTTTTATTTAGTTAGAATTGCAGAGCTACACCAAAGGGAAGTGTTTTTTGGTCAGTGGAGAGACAAACCAATGTGATGGGTTTCATCATGACCCCTCATCCCAACACACAGACATCACCAGGCTCAGCAGGAGGAGCTGTCCCAGCACCCCACACTTCCTAGTGGAATAAATCCAGGGGATTGTGTTTTGGTGTTGCTCAAGGGCACTGACATTGGAAGGGGAGAAGAGTGTCACAAACTGCAGCATTAGATTATCCTCCAAGTTTCTTGAAAAGTGGTGCAAACCAAAATTTTCTCATTACAGTCTGTTGAAAATTGAGATTTAATAACCCAATACTGCTCTGCATTTGAGCTGCAGACATATATATCAATTAAGAAGTATTTTTCACTGTACTTTGAAAGCAGAGTACAGAAAGACTGATCCATTTGCTGTTTAAAATCATGCCTCTTGGAGCCCAACATTTTCAGCTGCTTACCCTACATAAGTCTTTGAATATTTATCATGAGCATTTAAACCTACACCAAAGATCATTTTAAACTGCTACCAGCTGACTAAACCAGACTGGACAATTACTGAACAAAAACCAAACCAAAACAACAAACACCCCATGCTAGCCTGCTACATAAATAATCTTTTGGTTTCTTTTCCATGGTTTTAGTTTAAAAATAAAACCTGAGCTTGCACAAGCACTTAACAGGCATGTCAGTGCTTGAAAACACAAAACAAGACAACCCACTATCTTGGGCTGTGACCCAGGAGAGTACAGTAACACATTAAATTATTCAGCTCCTTGGAACCATGTCTCACAGCCTGCATTTCCACTGGGACTGCTGCTGACAAGTAAAACAACTTCCATCACCACACAAGCTGGGTCATGTTGCCAATATTTTTGGAGTGGTTTTCTTAAAGCTTCAAAACACCACTCAGTCAAACTCTCTGTAAACTGAATAATAAAGATATATCATTTAACAGCCCTGATGAGATATTTTTCCCATCTAAGGTGTGACAGCAAAATCAATTTAAACATTGAGATATGCACAGCAGTCTAGGGAAAAGGCTGAGAAAGGAAAAATGTAAATATCAAGGAATATAATCCTTAAAGATCAAGCAGAATGACACAAATAGAATAGAATTCCAGCAAACAGGTCTAGGAGCTCCTGCCAACAAGTGCTTTGAGCATCAAGTGATCACAAGAGCAGAACTTGAGCTGGAAGTCTCTCCAGGATGGGTACAACCAGCAAGACCACACCAAAATTTG
Source organism: Ceyx melanurus (assembly GCA_024611195.1). Lineage (NCBI taxonomy): Eukaryota > Metazoa > Chordata > Aves > Coraciiformes > Alcedinidae > Ceyx > Ceyx melanurus. Next base: position 14,973 of record JANHGL010012908.1, on the reverse strand, counting down.
GTAATTCCCACACCAAATCACATCTCTCTGTCCCTCAGATGGCAGCTTGGCTTTTCATCAGCCTCAAACACAACTCTGAAGCACCTCTACAGCTTTTCAGCTCAGTGTTCATCAAAACCATGTTCCAAGTGAAAAAAAAAAAGACCACAGAAACAGAGAGAACTATTTGAGATGTGCTTCAAAATCACTGATGCCTCTGATTTTCATTCAGCCTCCACCATAAGCTCTGCTTGGCATGACAGCCAGACACAGCAGCAACAGTTGGTGTCACAGGCAACTTCTTTTTTTCCCCTGAGATCTTTCAGTCCCTGGAAATCCTAAACTAGATCTTTGCCTTGCCAAAATTTTGCCACATGCCACAGCTTTTATCTGCACAGGTTTCCTCCCTGACTGAATACAAGAGGAGCAAACCTGGTCCTTGCACAGAGGAGAGGTTTTGGAATTAGACGGATCTTTAAAGTCCCTTCCAACCCAACCCATTCTATTGCTATTTTATTTTATTAAGGCATTTGTAAAGTTGCTTTTCAGAACAGAAAGAAAACAACACACACATGGTAAGCATCCATCAGCATGGAACATCATCTGCTCCCTCTGACTGAACTTTGCATCACACTAAGCCTCAAGTAAGATGATTTTCTCTATTTATTATGAGTAGGTACATCCTCAGAACTCAGCAGCTCTGTGTTTCTCAGGCATTTCAGCATTTCAGAACAGGCCAGCAAAGGCTGACAGAAGGGAAGTGACAATGTCTTTAGTCAAAAGATGAGGAAATGATAGGATGGGAATGTAAATGATTTGCCTCCATGTCATACAAAGCCTCAGATCCTCCTAAATCCAGTCCACTTCTTTAAATGTGTGACCAGCTTCCTCATCCTCCTTCCTTTTGAGACACCCCACTGGAGTGGGCTACAGAAATCAAACTACAAAACCAGACTTTACAAGTGTTCACCTTCCCAAACTGCTATTGGAAGAGCAGCAGGAAGGAGCTTTATCACTAGAAATTACACCCAGTGGTTTCTTCCTCAGTTTCACTCCATATCTTTGTCCAGACAGAGATGAGACCATGGCAATGTCACCCTGGGACTGGTGAGAAATGGACAACCCCTTTTCACACACCCACTCCCTCCAAGCTGCAAGGCAAACCATGGTGAATGACTTCCACATCTGACACAGCACAATCAAATGAAGTGTAAACTGCTCAAGGGGAAGGAAGGGGGGAAAAAAAACAGAATACTTGAGGCTTTTAAAAAGCATTATATCTTAATCCTTTTGAGGTTCTTATGCCCACAGCACTCTTGTATTCAGTTTGGTGGAAATTATGCATATGAGCACAGCCTCAGACTGCTTTAGTGCCTCCCACTAAAGTAACCATGCAAAAGAATGCAGCCAACAAGTGATAGTCTGTGCATCACTTCATAGTTATCACCCAATGAAAGATGGCATCCTAATTTTCAAAGAACAGGGGTTTAATTAGAGCTGCACTAAGCCAGAATAGGCATCTTCAATGTAAATGCAGCACAGAACTGTGAAGAGCTTTAAAAGGAAAATCCATTTTCAGGTGGTTTCTTAAGGGTTATGGTGGGTGCCAACTGACAGTTCTGAAAAGGGAGGGCAGTGGATTTAGCATTTCCATGAATACTTTTAAAGGCAGTTCAAATTAAAGTATAAAAAATTATGAGTTAAACCTTAAACTCAGCCTTGCCTTGTGCCCACTGACAGAATCAATGTTGCAGTAAAGCCTAACTGGAGATCTCAGGGTCACTTTTCTAATATTGCCTTTATTTGGGAAAAACAGGACACTCTCCCAGCTAATTGGAGACATCATGGAGCCAGGAAGCAGCAGAGAGGAAAGGAGTTAAGATCCTCTGATTTTAAGATGGCTGAAGAGCTACAAAGCATGAATGACCACCAGGAAAAATCCAGTGGAAGATAAAAACCCACAGCAGGCAAGAATCAAGGTGGACCAAGATAGAAGCTGGTGTAGATGATGGGGAGAGACCAGAAATAAATTATACATTATATATATATAAATTATATATTCAGAGACAATGGGTCTCTAACAACAAATATGTAGACCACAGTAGTTAAATGGCCAAATTCTCAAGCATCATTTTAATACCCAAAAGGTAAATAAATCCACAAGGTTTTACTGAGAGTGATGGAGAAATAAGATGTCTGTGTGTGCTGATCAGATGATGGAAATGGCCAGAACCTAAGCACAGTTCTACTACCTCATTCAGATTGGTTACTGCATTTAGACTTCCCAGAAATACCCTTTAAAATTCTGTTTTGTCCCAGACTAAGTGATATTTAGCAACTGAATGCCTGAGAAGGGTGGGAACTAGAAATATTCTGTTTCAGAAAATGACAGGTTTCATTCCCAGAATGTGATGCTAACATCATAAAATCCAGTAAAAATGATAATTTACAACACTCAAAACCCTACTATCAAAGCCTTTTGCTTCCCTGAATCCCATCAGTGCAAAGAAACACTCCAAACTCTACTGGCAAAGCATCCAAAGACATTCACAGCCATGATATGACAACTGGTTGGGGTTTTTTTGTTAGTCAGTCTGGATTTTGCAGTTTGTTTGTGGTTTTGTTTGCTTGTTTGTGTTGTTTGCTTTAAATGCTCTAAGAGATTTAGCTTCATCTTCTGAATTTGTCTATTTGTGAAGGCAAGTTGTTGTGTTTTGAGAAGAGAAATGGGGAGGGTGCTCACTTTCTGGGCAGCATGAAGAGTCCTCTCTCTTTGGCTTTCCAGGGCTGCACATTGCTCTGCCTTCTGAGACACAGAGGAACATACTTCAAAATCTGTGTGCCCCAAATCCTGCAGGTATTGGTAGAGTGGAGAATTCTGAAACAGAGTTAAAAAAAAGAATAATGAGGAAAATAAAGTTAAAAATCAATCCTTTTTGCTCAACTCTGAATACAGCAGCTACACAACCAGCAATGTATGGACAGAGGGTATCTCTGGCAGGGAAGGACTTTGGGATAGTGATGGATGAAAATTTGGACATCTGGCAGCCCCAAAAGCAAATCAAAAGCATCCCACACTAGCCAGGTGACTGGGAAAAACAGAAATATTTTTCAGGATTATCACATACAATCAAAGAGATAACAAAAATACTGTGAAGTCAGAGCTTGGCAGTGATTAATGCCCACTTGTGGGGGGCTGTAGGAACAACCACCAGCAGGACACCTACTAGAAATTCTCAGGTGGACTGTGCAAGGTGTCCCAAGTACCAGGACCATGCAGCTCAAATCACTGCTTGCCACACAACAAAGCAGCTAAATGGATTGATTTTACTTCTAGTGACTTCTAGTTTTTTAACCCCACCACAAAATGCTCTTTTGATCACTCTCAGTTATTGAAAGGATTCAAACTCATACTTCTGAACCCTCTGCCTGAGTTACTCAGCACAGAATCAGTGTTCAGTCATGACCTGAAACTCAAACATTTGTTCTCACTCACAGGTACAGACTGTCCCCCTCACCCACAGTGACAATGACTGTGCACAACACCAGGAGAGTGAGTTACTGACTCATTTCCTTGAGGGAATTTTTTCAGTGTGACAATTCAGTCCCCCTTTTTTCCAAGTAAATTCCCTCTGTGGCTGAGCACCTTTGCAAATGCATCATCCAGTGTGCAGTTTCTGGGCTGGATCAGCACTTAACTGATAACTGCAGGTTGTTTTTGCAACACTAAGCCTACAGTAAAAAGAAATCAAGAAATATCAAACCCAACTCAAACCTTAAAAGATAAGAAAACATATATATGTGATTGTTCTAGCAGAGAATCCTCTAGCTTCAGAAAAAAAGCTGAATTTTGAGAGATATCTAATCAGTTACTATACCTATTGCAGCCCTGCAATGACAGATATTGCACTTCTATATGTGAGGGATTTACTGAGCTGACCCTCTGCAATCATAAATTGGATTAAGATATTGTTTGCTTTCATAGGTTTGCTCCAGTAGCATCTGAAAATCAAAGCCACACCCAAATAATTTTTGCTGATGCATCATGAAGTAAATGACTCAGGATTTCTCCATTAGAGAGAGACAGGGGCTTCCCACACCCAGTGTTCTTTACTGGGGGAAAATTTACTACCTAGTAAACCCCTGCTCTAGTTTCCATCTATATCTACTGGAGCAAACTAACCTTGAATATTTAATACAACAAAATAAGAGGTTTAAAGATCTCTTCAAATCCAGAGATGCTTTTCCAAAGCTGAGCTACCCAACATGCCAAAACCACCCTGGGAGTTTAAATTATCTCCAAAATAACTACAAGTTATGAGTGATAATTAGAAAATAAATAAAATTCAACATTTCTACCACAAGATAGACCGAACTAGTGGCTAAACTCAGAGCAAAAGAAAGAATTGGAAGAGGAAAATAAGAATCTCCCTCTCCCTCAGCACAGATGTGAGGGAGTGGAGCTGACACTCACAGACAGGGCGATCTTGGTCTCCTGGAAGAGGGCATTCCATTTTTCCCTCTGGTACTGCTCCCATGCACCTGAGAGAATCTCATCCACCTCCCCTTTTCTTTCCTCTTGTCCCTCCAGGATGATCCTTGCCCGGGAGGAACAGCAGCACTCAGTGTGTTTGCACCTGTGCCCCTGCACAGCAGCATTTTCCTGGCAGCATCGGGATGGCAGGTTGAAACTTCCCAGGACCCGATGATTTCTCCTGACTAAGGTGGCTTCCCAAGTAGGGGGGAGGGGAGGGGAGGGAAGGGGAGGAGGATGACAGATTGCTAAAGGCTTTTAAAAAGATACTGCTGGAGAAGAATTCTTGCACATCGATTTTCTATGCAGCCATTAATAAGGCTTTCCAAGCAGCAGTGTTTAAAAGCCTTGGGCATAATTCCCCTGGCTCCTCCTGTGCTCCCACTGACAGCGAGCCAGGCACTGGCAGGGATAGTATCAGACAATCTCAGGCAGCAGCAAAGTCATTTACATTTCTTTTTCTGCTTTCACAGCCACAGAAGCTCTGCTCCATCACCCCATTCAGACACAGGCTGTTCCTCTAGAACCAGCCCCACATGTTTTCTACATCTAATCCTGCTGCACCCACGTGTCCTGAAGAGGTAGGGAAGTTTTACAGCCTCTGTATAGCTCTGTGCCATGGGAAAGGTCTCCACATTGGATTTTCAGCAGGTGGTGGTGGCACTGACTGTCTGAGAAAGAAATATACACTAGAGAAAGGTCTGGAATTCATTAATGCAGCTGGTTGCTAAACTAGTGGGGTATTCCTAAAAATGGTCTTGAAAACACCCACTCCAAAGAATTCACTTGTTTATCCAAGTAAGTCATGTTAATTCTGACTCCTAATGACAACACACTGGAAGCAAAAAGCTTTCCTGAGTGGAAAAGCACCAAGGAACTGAAGGGACAGGCATGAGGAAGACCAAAGGAGAAGCACAGTGGGTCATTTTTAATTGAACTGTCTCAAGAAAGTTGAGAAATGAAGTTGTGAGAGCAGTGCTACAAACTAACCCTCCGGTAAAAAACCAACTTAGAAGAGAATTCTTAGCCAGGTCAGTTGGTAGTGAAATCAGTCTCCTGATCACTCTCAAATCAGCTCACAGCATCACCCATGAATCCAGGTGCCAGTTTAAAAGAATAGGAAAAGGCAGGAAAAGAGGAGTGAAGCCCAAATAATTCTTCTGCCAACAGCCCACACTTGAGCAGACAAAGCAGACTCTCAGAACCAGCTCATCAGAATGACAAGTGAACTGTGGTTTTGACTGAACTGTGTATTTAAAATGGGATTTATTTCATGTATATGTATAAAATGAGAGCACATCTTCAGTCCAGCCAATATTCCATGAGAAAAGTGCTTTTTTAGACACACTACTAGTTGTGTCAGCTGCTGCTTCTTCATAATTTATGTTTGAAACAGTCTTTTTTAGAATACAACATTTATAAGCCTGATGCTTGACAAAAAACACAGTACTTTGCAAACCCTAAACTTCTCAGGTTTTTTTAATTAATGTGACTTAAATTTTTTACCACAACAAAAAATTTCTGAGGTTTGTTTTCTGGGGGTTTTCATTTGGTTTGGTTGACTTTTTTTAACACAAAATCATTCTAAAATAGCTCAGTTTGGCTCAGAGAAAAGAAACATGCCTGAGTGTTTTGGTTTCAAAGGGTTCAGGTGAGGATCTGAACATCTCAATTGTGATGTACCAGTATTGTAAGCAAAGAAACACCTCATTTTAATCAGATTTTACTACTTGTAAAGTCTTATTGCCTCAGTTAGCAGTGAGAGTTCTTTCTGAACCTGACACTGGAACTCATTATGATGCTGCCCAGTGTTTCCCAGCCCCACATCCCTCCTAAATCCCCCAGCATTCCCACCTCCTCCCCACACAGCCCAGTGCCACGTAGCTGCAGAGCACTGGTGTTTCTCTCCCAGGCCAGTGTGCTGCTTGTGAAACACTTCACTGGTTTCAGGACTCATTTTTCACATGAGCTGCTTCACTACAGCAGGACAAAGAACCATGTCTGCCCAAGCTCTGGAAAGGGAAATTCCATTTCTTGTGCACAGTGATGGGAAGGCAACTGCTTGAGGAAGGGCTGGCTGGGAAATGAGCACCCATTATTCATTCAAAAATCTTTGTTCTGAGTTTGTGGTTGGTTGTGTAGCTTTCATCCCTGGAGATATTCCAAAGCTTTCTGGGCAATTGGTTGTAGGTGGCCCAGCTTGTGCAGAAGACCTCCAGAGGTCCCTTCCAACCTCAGCCCTTCTGGGATTCCATTCCTTTATTATCTATAAAATGTAAAAAAAAACCCCAAGCTTGTAGCTCATTAAAATATAGGACAAATGACTTCACTGGGAGCAAAAAATCAGGAGCCAAAAATGCACTCAAAGAGCAGTGTTTGGATCACCTTCATGCCAGTGCTCTGAAAGAATGGGTGCAGGAGAGAAAAGATCCAGCAGAAAGGATTTTAAATAACTCTTTAAACTCAGAAAGCAGAAAAAAGCAAACATAGTGCCCATGTTTACCAGGAGAAAAAAGCAATATGTCAGGGCTATGAACAGGATCAAAAGCCAGCAAGCTACTGAAAATAGTTCTTTCTTGCTAAATTCAGAGACAAAGAAGAAAACAGCATGCTAAAAAAAAAAAAAAAAAAGCATATTAATGAAATTTCCAAGTAACAGAAAAGGTTGGAAACATCACACAAAAAGAACTGGATGCCCTTCTGCCCATGGCATGTGTTTTGACAGCAACTCTGTACAGAGGGAATAATAAAACCAAACTCTCCAAGAAGGTGGAAAAGAAAAATATTTTATTGTCCATAAAAATAAGGACAAACCTGAATGATCACCCTATCCCATTACAACCCAGTCAAACAGTATGAAAGCTGAAAAAGTTGTTTGTAGAATGCAAGAAAAAGTGGAAATAGTGATGATCCCAGCAGGGATGCTAAGTAATGTGCTGCAAACTCAGGCTAAGAAAGACAGACTCAAACTAAGGTGGATGCAAAAAACACCCAGAAAAACACCCCACAAAAAACCCCCAAAACAAATCAACCACAAAATTAACAGGAAAATCTGTTTTGTGAAAGGAAGCTCAAATATATTGAATTATTTAGCCAAATAAGATTGCTTTCCATGGATGCATTAGGAGACAGAAATTCTGAGTAACTCTATGTGCCCATGGACAAGTGCACATGAATAAATTCCAAGTTTCTTGGAATTATTAACTACCAAAACAATGAAGTTCTGACAGATTCTTCCCAGTGGAACAATGATGAAGGAATTTGGAACCAGGAGTTTCTTTAATTTACACACTAAAAAAAGAAAGTGAAAACAAGGAGATGTCAGCATTTTAAATAGAATCTAAATGCCAAGAGCTGGAGCTCTGAGGGCTGTGCAGTGTGAATGAAAAGCACTGGCTGCTGGAGGAATTCATTCATGAGCTGGAGGGAGTAAAATGCCCCATCATTATCAATCCCAATCATCTGCAACAGCTCAACTGGATGGAAAACAGTGTTTTCTGAGAGAGTTTGTGCTTTCCCTTAATTCAGAGTTCCATTAACAGACAGTTTGACAGGGAGAAAAATGATCAGGAAGCTCATAAATATCTATCAGCAGGCCACCTGATGTTTGAATTTGCCAGCAGACACTTCTCACTGATGCACTCAGAGCCTCCTGGACAAAGCTATGACCTGGAAAACGTGCAGAAAATAACACTGCTGATGTGGACCAGGTGGAGAATGACTAATCTGCTTCTCTTCCCTCTCCTACCCATGCTGCTGGCTAGGAAAAATGAAGGATCACTTCTTTCCTGCATTTGTTAGCACACTGTTAACTGCTTTTCATACTGACACCTTGCTCACCAGAGCTCCAGGAACAAGAGGGTGCTGCAGTTGTCACCTCAGTCTAAATGCCAAAGGCCTCCTGCAACAGCCACTGCTGCCCCTGACAATGAGAAGTGACCTGCTGAGGTGCAAAAAAAATCAGAATTTTGGTGGGTATTTCAAGGCACCCATTATTATTAGCAGGTATCTCAACCAAGAAAAAAACCCTGTATTTTTCCTACTGCTCCTTGTCTGATGTCACAGCTGCATTCATACTTTGTCACCCAGTGTGTAAACCCTTAGAAGAGTCTCTACTAGTGGCAAAAATGCCCTCCCAAAATGAAAATATCAAACTGCTTATGCACATACAGAGGGATCTTTTGCTCCCTGCACAGCAGAACTTTTTCAACCAGAACAGTAACAGCTGCATGAACTGAGCTGTAAAATGAGTATCACTTGCACTGGAGAAGGAAATGCAGAGGGCTGCCACTGTATCCATGAAATTAGTTCTCACCTGGGATTTATGTCAGTAAAGGAAGTGATTTAACAGAGGAGTAATATAAATAAGAGATTTTATTGTTAGCATTCAAGGTTGGCTGTGGACAAACACAAAACTTGGTGGTACAGACCAAAGCCAGGAAAAAAAAACCCCAAACATTCCCTATGTAAGAAGCTTTTTACATCCTGCTAAAGCCAGAAGCTTTATGACTATCACAGTCATAATTTTTAAGGCAGTATTTCAGTATAAATATATTTCAGTATAACCACTTTCTCTGTACACCTGCAAAAGCAGCTGTGCCCTCCAAGATTTACATCTTACCCACTGTAAAACGATCTGATTTTCTTACCTGACTGCCCCAGCAGATCTATTTACCCCCTTTTTTAAATAAAGCCAAGATGCTAGTCTCTGTATAGACACAGAATGCAGTATCACTGCAAAACTTTCATTCCAATCCCATGAATAAGACAAACAGTGGCAAGTGAGGCAGTACACGTGCTGAAATCTTCCTTTTCCACGCATGACACCAGGGTTTATCAGCTACAGAGCAGCATTTTAGCACCTCTTAGCACCCATCCTCGGCCCCTCACAACCCTCCGTGGCGTGGAGGGAACAGCCAAGCAGGCCTCCCAAGACTTCACCCCGCAGCCGCACAAAGGATCTTCCCCGGCTGAGCATCCCCGGCCCCGGCTCCTCCGCTCCCGCCCGCGGTCCCGCTGTCCCTGCGCGGGGAGGCTGCTCCGGAGCGAGGGACACCCCCTCACACCCCAACACCATCCCGCCGGCCCCCACCGAGCACCTCCCCGACCTGCCGATGCCGCCGCTCGCCCGCGGCCGGGGCTACCCCCCCTGCCCGGGCCTCGCACCCACCCGACGCCCGGCGGTCACCGCCCCCCGCCCGGGACCGCGGCGCTGCCAGCGGAGGCTCGCAGGGGCTCGGGATTTTCACCGTGAGAAAAGCCGGAGCCCGCGGTTTTTCCCTGAACGCCCGTTTTGTGTTTGTGGGGGAGACTTTGAAATCAGCTGAGGCTCGGTGGCTCCGGGTGATCTCGGCGCGTTTGAATGAGGGCTCTGTAGGGCAGCCTCAGGCTCCTGCTGAGAACGGGCCTCGGTCGGCGCTCATCACTGACCACCAGGCTCAAGTGAGTATTCCTGAAGGGTCTTGTAAGGCAAAGACCAACAGAATTGAAAAGTGGTTTAATTTCTTATTTTATAAGCCCTTCCTGTGGTTTTTTTTAGGCTTAAACCGGCAATACTGGCTAAAACGACAAACGTGTCTTAAGGCATTTTAAATTCTGTAATTGTGCTATTTACAACCAATGAAGAAAAATTCGTGTCAGGGTGATATTTTGCAGTAGACCGAATAAAATTATTAATTCAAAGATACAAGCTGAGCACCCAAGCCCTTCTTTAGGTCATTTGACATCACCATCCTTGCTCTGAGGCATTGTAGAAAACATCTGAACTGCATCACAGGTTTTCCTTTTAATGTCTCCAATTCTTATATCATTCTTAAAGTTCAAATTTAATGCTAAAACAAATTGAAAGAAAAAGAATAATGAGGTAGGGAGCAGAAGTAAACATCTTGCAGCTCTTCAACCTCATACTGGAATCCCTGGAGACTACAGTTTTGTGAGTATTCACAGTGTCTGTGAGGGTAATATTAGAGAAATGGAGCAATTTGTTGATTTGCAAACTCTTGGCCCTGATTGCACAGATTTCCTAGAAGAGCTGGTGGATCTGCTGCCCAGTGTGCAGATGGGATATCTGGCAGTAATCATTTTACTGCAGATTCAGCACCCTTCTGGCTGATACTAAAAATATGGCTGTACCCAAGTTTTTAATAGATGGGGAAATGCAGAGTTAGTTTAAATCAATGCTGGTTCCACCCCCCCACCTCAAAAATCCACACATTGCTTTGCTAGGACATTGCTACAGAGGCAAATCCAAGTGAATAGGGAGAAATGGGCAATCATTTGATTACCAAGAAAAATCAGTGTGGTTTGCAGACTGATAGGAAAAAGCCTCAGCATGTCAGCAGAGATCAAATAATGGGAAATTAGTTTAAATCCACCTACTGAGATGACAGTGATCCTAACAGGACTGCACAGCAGAACAAAAATCTGTTGCCCCTCCATTAGATTTCCTGTGGTTAAATATGTAAACCACATGCTGGACAAAATTTCTGCCTGATGTGCCAGAGTTCTCATACAATTTAGCAGGAAAAACAAATATATTTTTTTTATGTCTTCAGGAGAAATTTGCCAATAATATAAGCTTGATTCAGGACCAGCTAACACTGGTTTCTCCTAAGGGGCTGTGGTCCCACTGAGGGCTACAGTTCTTTAATAGACTGAGAATTTGGAAAACCTAAAGTCAGTTTAAGACAGTGTTGCCTGGCTCACCTACATGGGAAATACAGATGTAGGTGCTGGACCAGATCATAGAATCAGTATGGTTGGAAAGGACCTCTAGGATCATTAAGTTCAACCTTCATACTAACAACTCTCTAACCACCAGATCATAGCCTCAGGTGCTATGTCTACTCGTTTTTTAAATGAGGTGTAGAGAGATTGAACAGGATCTTTTAAAGGTGTTACTTGCAAAATTTGGAGGGGAGACCTTCCAACTTCAACTACCTCTATCCTATACATTTTAAATATCATCTAGATACATAGATTCTATACATTTTAAATATCATCTGTTCTATTCTATACATTTTAAATATCATCTAGAGGAAAAAAAATAAAATTAAGCAAAGCTTCCATTATCTGTGCAAGTATAATCAGGACATCGCTCCTTCCGTACAGCCCAGCTGATATGACAGTGCCACCTACTGAAGTGCCGAAGAACAGACGTCAAAGGCAGCGCTGTCAGAAGCTTTTCCTTGTGCTGCCCCTACAGCTCATACATCTCAGCCGAGGTGAGTCTTCTGTGTCTGTTTTGCCAGCAGCGAGAACACACAGGCTGAGATTTTCAGTGTTTGCTGCTGTGCAGTCAGAAATCTGTTGGCAGCTCTTAGAAGGCAAGGGTGCTGGGGCTGATGCTCACAGAGAAGCACATGGCCCTGCAGGTGCCTGGTGCTCACCTGCATTCTGTGGGTTTGAGCTGCTATTCCAGCTGGTCCACTCATCCCCCACTGGTCTCTGTGGGGTTTGGAGCAGAGTCATTATCAGGCTGTGGAAGTACCACACGTGGTGATTCAGGTTTCTGAATATATTAGATACATTCACAGACCAAGTTCTACTAAATGAAATGTGCAGTTTAGCTCTAAACACTTCTTTAGGGAAATAAATTTGCTTACTTCAGAGTCAGTATAGGAGGATTTTATTTTACAGTTGAGGCCACCCACCCAGCAGGAACAAGGATTTGTGAGGTCATGATTTCAAGTAGTAGGGGTGTAAGTGAATTCCAAAAGGTTAATGACATATATTAGATAAAATAAATATGTATTTTGCTTTCAGTGGATTTATACCAAGGTAAATTTTGATTCCATGTTTTTTAAGCCTATACTAAACTTTTCACTGTTTTGTTGGAGGTGGATTTTAGGATAAAGTTCAGCTAAGGGCTCAAACCAAGACGATGAGGTAATTCAGAGACACATCCACATTTCAGGATTTCATCCAAACCAAACCTGAACTCCAACTCTTTGTGAGTTCTCTTACATGAGAGGGAAGAAAGAAGTCCATGAACTGAAAAAAAAAAAACAAACCTGGAAAAAATCGATCAGTTTTTAGAGTTATAAAACAATTGTTCCAAATGCAATTGGCCTGTATACAGTAAGGGGAGCATATAGAATGAAAACTAGGCTTTCTGTAAAAGCAAATAAATGCTAGAAAAGTTCCCCCTACTCATAGCTGCAAGAGAGAGCAATTTGTAAAGTGCAGGGAAAGCTCTGAGTTGTGAAAACAAGCTCACCGTCAGAGGGAATGGTGAGGGCTGAGAAACAAGATGAAGAACTTTGATGAAGTCCACAGGAAATCACTAATTATGGCAGTCACAAAAATAACAAAGCAGAGCTGGGCCTGTCAGCTGGTGCTGAGGTGGCTGATGCATCTTTACAAACAGAACAGTCTGGGGATGCTTCAGGAGTATTTGTTTAGTAGAAAGTGCCACCACACAAACACATGCGGCAGTTTGTTTTGTTTTAGCCGATGCTGTTCTGTAATAAACTGATTTTAACTAATCCATCATCTGTTCCAATTTATGAAAAAGCAGCTATTATGGCTTAGGGCTGCAAATGAAATGGCACCAACCCTATTGGATGGTATAAAGCTGAGCTTCTTTACCAAGAAATATAATCGTTGCTCAGTGATTGTGGTAATACCTACCATCCATCTGCTATTGTCCATAAACAGCTATTTTTAGAGCTGTTGCTCAGAATGTGAGAAGCTAGCCTCACTTTAAATACTCTAAAGCACGACTGCTTGCTGTGCTGAACATCAAAAATCATGTTTATGGAGGCAGGCTCTGTGTTTACAGTGGTGGCGTGTGGGAGTCCCACTGTAGAGGAAAAAGGAAACGAAGATTGCTCAGTTATCTGGTGCAGAGCTTTGGCAAGAACATCATCTATTCATGGAATAGCCTTCATTAAAAAGATCCAGAGGATTTTTTAGCATTCAAAACCAATTAAAAGCAGAACCAACCATTAACTGCTACAGTTTTCTAAAGCAGTTCCAGATTTCGACAAGAAGCTGCAGACTAATTATTTATCAAATGAGCTGGCTCCAGACAGAACCTGGTTACTCTCTGTATCAGCTGCACCGTGGAAAGGTTTCATGCAAAGTAAGGTAAAGTGAGTGGAAAGACTCCACTCAGCTGCAGTGGGTTTTGGGCCAGGTCTCAGGAGCCTACGATGAAGGAAATGAGAAATGTAGATTACAAACAGCACTATACATGACAAAGCACTAATCTGCTGCTCCAGCTGTGTCTTGCTGAGCTGAAAAGCCTTTGAATTTCTGTTGACAGTTTACCTTTTCCCAGTATTTTCAGTCTGGGTATATAATTTAAACTTCACTAACTGCTTATGGTAGTGGCTATTATTTTAAGTCTCGTACACAGAAATGGAATCTAAATTCAAGAAGGAAAATGACGGGTTGGCTTTGAACAGGGAGGGAGTTCTGGCACTGAAGGGAGGTTACAGATGCAGTTTTGCCTTGCAACCAGTCTTATTTAGTACTTCTGCTGAATGTGTTTGCTAAGTGTCTAGCACGCAGAGATTTGCTGGTGATGCAAGAGTGGCATCGTGAATGCAGAGCAGGAAGATGCCATTTGGGCCAAGCAGTATTAGAAAGGGTGGGCGGGGGGTGCTGTAGTGACAGAGTCAGCCATGTCCCAGAGGACCTGGAGAGCTTCTGTGGCGAGCTAGACTCGCCCACGGGGGCTGCCAGGAGCCCCAGCAGCGTCAGGCACTCTCTCTGCAGAAAGCCCTTTCAAGCCACCGGGTCAACACGGTCGCAAAAAAAGAGCAGCGTGACCGTGTGACACACTAGGTCAAGTATTTCCTGTGTAGAGATGAAGGGCCTTGTCCCAGGCCCTGGGGACTGCTCCGTGGGGCTGCGCTGAGCGCCACCCCCGCCCCGGAAAGGTGAAGAGAAAGTGGCGCAGACGGAGAGATGGGCAACGGCGGCGCCGGCAGCGGCCGTGCCCAGGGCGGGGAGGGCAGAGGAGCCGTCGAAAGTCGAGGGAGGCGCTGGCACGGCAGCGGGCGGGCACTGGCGCGACCCCAGATTTTGGCGGGACGGGAGGCGGCGGGACGCCAGAGAGAGGAAAATGGAGCGTAAGCGGCCGCCGAAAGCGCCGCCCCGCCGCGCCCCTCCGTCCCGTTAGCGGTTCAGGGCAGCGACCGCCACAGGCAAGAAAACTAACGGAAACTCTTGCGGGGAGCCCCGCGCATGCGCCGCCTCCCTCCCTGAGCCCCGCTCTTGCGAGGCACGCCGGGGTTTGTAGTTCGTTTGACCGGGGCGCTTCGGGCCGGAGCCGGGCTCGGAGACTACAGCTCCCGGCAGCCCCCGCGCCGCAGCGCGTCCCGGGTGGCTCTGGAGTGTGTGTGTGTGTGTGTGTGTGCGGGGAGCCGCGGGATTGCGCGGCGGGTGAGATGCGCGGGGAGCAGCTCCGGCCCGGAGGCAGTCCGAGTCCGGCGCGGCCGCCGGCGAGGGCG
>JANHGL010012907.1:52940-88411 GCA_024611195.1 Ceyx melanurus | reverse complement strand
GGGAGGCGATGAGCGGAGGAGTGAGGAGAGGTGAGGTGTGGGGAGGGGAGGAGAGGAGAGGAGAGGAGAGGAGGGGAGAGGGAGGGAAGAGGGAGAGGGAGAGGAGAGGAGAGATGACTAACTTTGTGCATGAGTCTTCTTATTCTGTTTCAAAGTCTGAAATTGGTATAAAACCTAGAACTTGCTGATTTTGGTGCTCTAAATATGATACCTTATCTGAGTCATCATGTCAAAGCAGTGTTTTGCTAAAAACAAAAGAAAGGTTGTCAGGAGAGGCCTCCTACTTTGCTAGGTAGAGAATCATAACCTTGAATACTGCAATTTTGTTTTGTCCTAGAAATGAAAAGGAGGGGACTGTGTTTATCAGCTTTCAAAAATACTAGTTTTCTACTTTGGGAAGATTTTCACTCTTTACTTTCAAATACTTTTAAGTTCATCCATGTTTTGCCTAAACTCTCGATTCTTTACCTGCATAGTAAACTGGACATCAAAACAAAATTCCTGCTGTGTTTCAGTGGCATTAGCAGAAGGTCATTTTTATGTGAAACCAGCTGTCACAGGGGATGCAAACTCCACCATATACTGTGATCATTTTTAGAAGGCAAGGAGACAGCATTTGGAGCAGATGCTGCTGTGGAGTTGGTCCTTGTGCTTATCCAGAACCTCAAGAGCTTGATGATCCTCTGGTTTTATGAAAAATAGCAACATAACTGGAATGTGTAATTCTCTGTGCATTATTGTTGGCCTCATAATATGGAAAGTTATTCTGTTAGTAGACAGCTTCAGCATCAAGTGAATATTACTGCTCTTTTTGCATGTATTTAGGCTGGTCAGGAGGGAAATATCTGTCACCTCTGCATTATTTTGCGTCAAAGTGACAGTTGCAATAAGCTGGATACCTTTTTTTCTTTTTTTTTTTACTGTGGATTCAAACAAATGGTAGTTGCTGTTAGCAACTGAATGGTAAAACTGTATCTAGGAAGAATTATAATGTTTCCATAGCTTCAAAGTTTTATTGGCAGACTTAGTAGCTCACAGTATTTGTTTTCCTCTCTCCCCAACATGTAATCATGAGGCTACAGGATATTTCTGGCCACTTCAAAGAGTTATTAAAAATTACGGTTCTAGTTTGTAACCAGGGTTTATTTAAGGAAAAGTAAAGGAGATGCAAAATTGCCTTCCGGGGATTGTGTGCAGTTTCTTTGTTTCTCCTCTTTTATTTCAAGTTTCTCATTAAGCCTTTGAGTGCCATGGCAAGGTCAGGAGGCAACCTGGAAATAGATCAAGCCATGGAGGGGCGTTCCTGAGTATCTAAAAATACCTCATTTTGCTCCTTGTTTTCTTATACTTTTTAACATTTTTTTAAAAGTCCTGTGATATTTTCATAAAATATGAATGTTGCAGCCATTTCAAACTGAGATGTGGGTATTCCTGAAAGAATGTTTCTCAGTCATTGTTACATGGCTGTGCTGAGGACTAAATTGCCATTTCAGAGGTTGAAACAAATATGATTAAGTTCAGTATCATATGTATGTCATTAAAAGTAATACGACATAGAATAGTCTTATGTTGTAAAATAAGTGAACACTACAGTTGTTTTTCAGAATTCAGGTTCAAACTATTAGGTATTTCTGGATTGGTCTTTTTTTCACAGCCTAACAACCATGTAGAAAATAACATTTCTATACCGTGGATCACATTTGGATGTATCAATTAATTTATTAACCTACAGTCCCTTAAATAATTACTTTTTGTAAATATGCCATGTGTTCAAGGGCAGAGTTGAGTAATGTAACATTAATGGTTTGTATTTGACAAGAGGTGTAATTTCATATAATTTGATTAATTTTATAAACATAGCTTTTGTTTGGTTATCTTTACACAGAGATAATACAAAGTAATGTACAGCTATGTTCAAGGGTTGCATGAAAGGACTGTTGAAAGGAATGGCCACTTCTGAAGCACTTGCTTCAGTTTTGTGTGCTGCATAATCACAACTCACAAACGCCCTGCAGAAGTAATGACAGAAATGAAAACAATCTGAGCTAGCAGCAACAGGGGCTTTGTTTCACATATTCTGGAATAATTCAGTTGCTAAATTAATACCTATTTCTCTGGACGTGGACTCGTATGACAATTGTGGTCACAAAACTAATCAAAAAGAGATGCTTTTGAGCCCATTTTCAGCAAGTTAGTATGGCCTTACCATTCTGACTGTGCTTTCTATTTCTTCTGAATAGCCTGCCACAACGAAAGGAGCTAGAACACAGTGGTGAGCGAGCCATGGAGAGCTATAATAGCCCCTAGACTTCAGCCATGTAATGTGCAAATATTCAATATGATTCTTACAGAAATAATTTAACCTTCTTTTTTTTTTTAATTTTTTTTTCGTCCCAAGAGAGCACTCTAAGGATCTGATAGTTTACAGACATAAAGATACATGCTTCTTTTGACCATTAGGACAACAATTGTTTATAAATACAGTCATAAATACAGTCATAAGTACATTTCAACCTTATGCGGTTCTTTCAGTGATGAGAGTGTCCTTGCTACCTATGTTCAAGTCTGTCTGGTGCCAACTCATGTCTAAACAGGCTTAATGAACCCCTGTTAACTGATTTTTGTGTCTGTCAGCCAAGCCAGAGCAGGCAGGAGCAGACACAGGCTTTAGTTTATGCTGAGATCCAGTGGCACTTAGCTTTAGTTTTAAACTTGTAATTTGGACTGAAGCTTCGCCCAAAATGTCAGTACCGTGCACCAGATCTGTCCCTCTTGGAGAGAGATCTGTCACGGTCTGTGGGTGGAGAGGCAGGCCGCACAGGTCTGCGCCAGCTCTTCTGAAAATAGGCTCCTGAGAAACCCTTGTTTGCTGGAATAATACACTGAAAAACAAAGGTCTTACAGTGTGTTTCCATCTTGTACAAGGCTTCTGTGGCCCCTTGTCTTTGAAAGAAAATGCATTTTACTATGACATAAAGCTTTGATTTGAGCAAATGTTGGGATTATGGCTTACATTTCTGAGAAGGAAACTTTCATTTACTTCAGATGTTACAGAGCCTGATACAAATTCGATATGGAGAGAAATCAATGGCTGTGGAAGAAGCAGTCTAATTTTATAGGCACAGTGTGTAATGTCATCCTGATGATCCTGCCCATACATAGTTCCTTTGATCTTGTCTGTGTTTTGGACTGGCCACAAACATTGCATTTACAGTCATGGACACATGAATGATCTAAAAGATAATGTGATTGTCATGGGATTAAATTGCATATTGAGACGAGCAGTGAATGAATCCTGGATGTGTCACTTGCCAATAAAATTATTTATCTGAAAATACACTTGAAAACATGGAGGATACGATATTTTAACCTCAGCAGCATCAGCTTGGGTGACTGTTTTAGGGGGAGATCAGGAATTGTTGCGCTGGGGATCATACTGGAAAGTGATATATCATACCTCTGTAAAAATGCAGTGTCCAGTTCTGTCTTGCTGAGCATGTTTTTGACATATTATCTGCACCAAGACCAATATTTGCTTTCCTTGGTAAATAAAAAGAATGTACTATTTCTGGGAAGGCACATGTTAAAAAGGTACCTGGGTATTTTGCTCACTGTGTAATAAACAGAGGAAATAATTTTAGTTCATTTTGCTTGCAGAAGCTTTTTCCATGACTGAATTTTCATTAGATAATAGCATCTTTCCCTAGTTGTTCTGGGTGTGTTTAAGGCATAATTTACAGAGAAACATCATGTTTTAGTGAAACTTCTTTTTTTTTTTTTATTTCTAGGAGTGCAGCTGGATTCACATTACAGTGTTTCCTGAACTATGTGTTGAATTTTTGTTTTAAAGAGGAAGCTGTAAGGAAAATGAGATGGAGGGCTTGCTTGCCCTCCATCCATATTCATAGATAGTAGCAGCGTATGAGCTTAAATGAAAAATCATCAGGGAGAACCTTGTCATACCAGCTAGGAATAGCAAGCAATTCAAGTTAAGGTGTTGATTGTGTTGATGATACTTGGGCATTGCCCATGGCTTTTCACATTAAAGTGATGTCTGGGAACATCTACTTAAAAAAAAAATAATAAATTGCCAAACTGTGCATTTTGGCATAAGGACAAATCATATTTGTCATATCAGTCTGCCTTCTTATGTGTTATCATGATACTTGCTCTCATATATATATATTGCAGGAGTAGCATGCAAAGAGGAACAGACTTGACACTCTGAACTGAGTTCTTCACTAATTAGATATCCCTCAAATAGTGATTTTGACTGGCTTAATTAGTTGTATTAATTTGGTTGTCAGTATTTACCTTTCATTTTGAAGAAGATATTGGAAGAAAATTCCTAGAGTTAGGAGACTTTACAGAGAGTGTTGTGTGTTGATTTTCTAACTGACTTGATGGAGTTCTCCATGTAATTATGGAAGAGCTGAACAGAAGAATTGCTTATATTCATGAACCATTTTCCAAGTCTGAAAAACAATGGGAATCTTTAGTATGTGCTTCATAGACTTACTTATTTTGACATTTTTAATCATAGTTTTTGTTTTGCCTATCATTGTTCACCAAAATGATGTCTTTCATTCACAAGATAGACTACCAACCATAACTTTTTAGATTAAAATAGTCCTGACTGAAAGTTTACTGAATTATTATGATTATTATGATGATTATTAATAGAAGAATAAAGCAGATGATAGTGGGAAATGACATCACATCGGACTTCTCAATGTTGCGGTACATTAATGACAAAGTCTCATTGGAGTGGGGAATATGCCAGAGATTTGATCGCAGCTGGTAATTTAGCACACATGAGGATCTGAATTCTTTTCCGTTTCAGTCTCTAGGCAATCTGTGAAATCTAAAAACTGAATGTAATGGGATAACAGTGTAATAGTATAAATCCCTTGTGTAATGGTAGCTAAAGCAAACAAATTTTAAGCATAACCTGACTGTTTAGCAAATGTGTCTATTAAACTGGGAACTGTAGCTGTAAGCCACTGGATACTTCATCTTTTTTGTAACAGTGTTCAGGAATAGCTAAATTAATTAAAGCTTCCTGAGTGGAAACAAAATCATGCTTAAATGAGATTAGCAGGAGCCTGCAATGAGAGTTCCTATTGCAACTGTCTATTGCGAATAGACATTTATCTTAAATTACTGTTTCAAAGATTTATTTTTTTTTAAATTGTATTTAGCTCCCTTGAACAGTGTCATACTAAGAGAGCTGCAGTCTGAAGGACTGTATCTACGAAACAGATGAATCATGGACAGGATTGCTGACATTTGACACACTCTGGTACACTGATCTGTAAGGACCACCTACAGCGATTGATGGTGTAATTCTGCTTCCATACTCATTCAATCTGCATGACCAGGGTTGCTGGTTGAGAGGGCAGGTTTTGTGATGTTAGTGGGTTTTTTAGCAGGGGCTGAACTAACACAACTAACCTAATTTTATCTGGTTACTTTTTTTTTTTTTTCCCCTTGATTTTTAATGTCGCTTTTCTTCAGAAAGAAAGTTTCTCTATAAAAGAGTATTTAAGCTCCAATCTAAATGTTTAAACCTCTCTTTTTCATTTTGTAAATTTTTTTTCCATACAGGACAATATGCCAAAAGTACATTCATCCTTGTACAAAGCTGGAAATACTTACACAGTACGGATGTATTTCCTGTAGCTCAGAAGCCAAGATTCTCACAGCTTACTGGGGGCTTATGAATATCTAATTCTCATTTAGCTCCTAATTCCAATAAGGAATAGTAACAAAATTGGTGAATAAGATTCCATTCTGCCATTATTGTATAAGCAAAAGCCTTGGCTTTGTAATATATAAATGTTACATATATTACACACATAAACATATGTGTACATATATACAAATATAAATATATAAAATACGTGTCTGTGTAAAGGTGTCGGGATCAGCTTCACAGTATGTGTATAAATAAAACCCCCAAATTTTATCACACAATGAATTATTGTAATATTGCTTACTGGTTTTATAGTTGAAATGTAAACTTTAAGCCTTCCATCCAGGGCCTTTAAAAGTTACGATTTGCACTCTTCACGCATGCAAATCTGTCTGTTTCCAGTTGTGAAGGCCAAGGCTTAGCATTTGTGTACGGCCTACAAGGCTACAGTTTGTTTCAGTACATATCCCTAACATTAACTTACCAGAGCAAGTTTTTGGACAGATCTCCAGTGACCAAAGCGTGTGTCAGAAAATGCCTTGATAATACATACTTATGCATTGGTTATGTGCCTTCTTGTTTTAGGTTCTGTAGTAGCTTCCTGTTAGTTTTTGGAAGGCTTCTCTGTTACAAGTTGGAAAATAGACTTGCACTGAATCTCATCATTTTAAGTGTGTAGGTTAGCATGAGTCTATACTGTTCTGCACATGTGCATTATTTTGAAACCTTTTTTCCTTAAATTAATTTGACCCATATCACTACATATGATATCCTTAAATAAGAATTGACACAGTGTGCAGATGTCCTCAATAATAAAAGCGATGAACAAGGTAGTTAGGAGTACAGTATGTGTTGACTCCAACCTCTGCTGGATTTGAGTGAGGCTGCTGACTGCAGCAGTTTGGTTCGTGTTATGCTCTTTAATGTTGACATGTTTTGGCTTTGCACTGAAAGTTGAAAACTAACCAAAGAATATAAAATGTCAAAATAAATTTAAATGATCGTAGTGTGTGTAATGATTACTCAGAAGGTGCTTTGTGCCCCACCCTACAATCCTTATGCATATGAGTTTCATTTAAATCTGCAGGAATTCTGTCTCAACAAGTACTGCTGCAAAATCAAGTTTGTTATGTCTTAAATGCTTATCATCTAACTCTCATGCAAAGCACTTGCAACTTAGATTTCCTAGTTTCTAAAAGTGTGTGCATGTCTCGTTTTGAGCAGTAGACAGCCCATATAGCATAACAAAAAATAAAGTGGCTGCTAATGTATACTACACAAACTTCTGGATTTTAATATTGTCAGAAATAATTTGATAGTGTCATTCTTTTTTCTTTTTTTTTTTTTATTTTTGTAATTTTTGTTTCTTTAACAGCAGTTACAAGGTGATTCTGTGAGATCCTTTTGAAAAGCTTTAGCTTTAAGTCAGTTCAGTCAGATCTGGTCTGTCAGCATTCATAAACTCTTGAAATTATCCATGCAATGTATTATGTTTTAAATGTTGTTTTGCTTGTTCTTAAAGAGTTTGTGTGAAATGTACATTTTTCTCAGTAGCAGCACATTATTATATGCACACTTGTCAGAAAAGTAGTACAAAGCTTTATCTACACTTTACATCAGGACCTATGAATTTGCTGTGCAAAGCAGTTTTATTTGCAAATTGTGTTGAAGGTGGAAGTGTGCAAAAAATGTATAGAATGTTTATCTGAACAGTAGCTTCTCTCATTGCTCCATTCACGTTGTAATAAAATCTATATCTAAAAATGTGCTGCAGATTAGTATTTTCATGTATTTGATAGTTTGTCTAATTGGGGAAAATTGATTTATAATTACTCACAGCAGGACTTTTTCACAGTAGCAGTGCATGCATCTAATGTTAAATAGATGGTCAAGCTCTCTTGTGCTGAACTAAAATGCCTATGATATTACCTAATATGTTTATTGAAGTGTCACATTATATAATTTCATAATGGAAGTTTATGTGGTAAATTAATATAACTGGAAAATTATAATAAAATTTATCATGGAAAAATACGAGATCCTTTATTTGAGTCTGTTGCCTCCATGCTTGACTTTCCACCTAGTATTTTTTACTTCCTTAGATTCCACTGAATAGTATTTCCACTTCAGTCAGGTCTACTTCTATGTACAGAATAGGGTACTTTAGGCACAGCTTTGAGAATTGTTTAAAATAGTGCTAATTTGGGAACAGTGAAAATATTTTGGATGAGAAATAGAAATATGCTAACTTTTCATAATAATTGCACAAAATGCAAATATTTCTACTTGTGTTTATATCCAATACTTTTAAATTTGATTTGTATTAAAACTTAGAAATGTAAATGTAGAATATGAGTAACAGCAAAATACAGTTTGAGAAAATTCTTCTGTAGGTGCTAGGTAGTATCATGTAGTACGTGATTATTCTCCCTTGAAGTCTGTATTACTGAATGGAATTCTGTCCACAAAAATTCTTATGTAGTGCTTCCTGATTTTCAGGTATGTTTCTCTCCCTTAGAGAAACACCACCACTGAAAAGCCTTTATACAGAGCTCAGGAGAGTTGCACAGAAGTAACTTAGAAATGGCTTTTGAAAACAAAGTAAAAATATCTTCTGTGCCTTAGGTGCCAAGGGGCAGCATGTCACGCATGTCCCTCATACTGTGAGCACGCAATGCCTCCTACTTGCTTCTGGGACCTTGTATGTTTGAGTAGACAACTTCATGGTTGCAGCTTATTTTGCAGTCTTTCGGCTCAGGCCTCTCCTCCAGATGCTGCATTCTAGTGATAGTCTCCTTGCAGAGCTGCACAATCTGAACAGTCAGAAAATGTGGGAAAATGATAAGAGAGAGTTTCAACTTCAGTTATATTGAAACTGAAAAAAAAAAAATGACTGCTTTGAAAAGTGGTGAAAGAATGGAACTTGTAAAGGTTTTGTGGGAAGAAAATGTCATCCTATCAATGGATTATTTTTTGGTTTTCAGTGTTTTCTTACCTTCAGTTGAATTTCATGACACGAGCATACTTCTTTGTTGCCCTCTATTCCTTGTCAGACCTCGCTTTCAATTGAGCAAAATACGTTCTTTTTACTTTTTAACACTCTCCTTGAAATCTAGTCAGCTTCAAAATGTTTGTCACAAGTAAGATCTACCCCCACAGGTTTTGTCACTCTGCCAGATTTTGTGAGTTTACAATCCAGTTTCCTGAGAGGGCTTTGGGTTTTTTTTCTTCTTCTTCTCTTCCCTGTTGCTGTGTAATTGAAGGGAAAAAAAACCCAAAACACAAACACACACACAAAAACAACCAACCTAACGAAACACAACAACTGGAGAAAATGACTGTCTGGTGGAAACATTAAGATGTCAAACATTAAGTAAACATTCAAAAAATAGGGCAATATCCAATCTTTAAGAAAAAAATAATGAATATGTATGATAAGCTAAAAAAAAAAAGAAATGAGGGAAAGTTGTTCATGGAAAGGTGCTCACATTCATAGATGACCTGCAATCCATGTTTGGAAAACAAATAAGAGTATTTAATTTACTGCTCTAAAGGGTAGCAGGTGTAAGTGGAAAGGGAGAGAGACATTCAAGAAATAACCGTCTAAATTCCAACGGTATGTTTTCACAGGATTTTGACATCTCAGCACCTGATTTTCCAGCTTCTATTCTGTCTTTTGCAATTTTACATATACAAAATCTAGTTTAAATTAATCCCTTTTGCTGACAGCTCCTGCGGTTTAGAGCCATTCTACGATACATAGCATGTATGTGTATCACCAAAGTACCACAGGCCTGCACTTGCTGGTGGAATTGGAAATCTGAGGTTTAATAACTAACTAACTAAATAAGGGAGGTGTTGTATACATTGAGAGGCCCTTAATTTGGTTTCCTTATTGTGCACATCAAATGTTGTCATTTGCAAGGTTGTGAAGTCAATAATTTTCATTATTTAGGCCGATATGCTCTAATTGATTGGTGATAAGAATTTATCTCTGTAAAAGCTGAAAAACCCAGTCATGACAGTTTGGGGGTTTGGTGTTCTGTTGTTCTGTGTTGTCGATTCTACACACACCCTCCTTCCCCCTTACTTTTGAAGTTAGTTCAAACTGTACAAGCAAGGATTCCAAGGGGATTTGAAAAGGGAGAAGACCAGCCCTGTATGGAACTTGGACAATTTTCTGAAAAAAATGGTGTGCTGTTACAACAACATGTCTTTGCTGTCCCTTTCCCATCGTTTACCTTGAGATACTGTTTGAGACAGGTACAGATCCTTGTTATTTTGCTCCACATAGATATATTCAAAACAGGTCAATATTTGAAACATTTTTTTTATTTGGACAAACTATTTTTTGTCAACAAAAGTTAACGTATAAGGGCTGTATGTAGGGGTAGGGCTGCTTATTTACACTGGCCTTGTTAATGAGACAGAATTGCTGAAATACCATTGCTTTGTTTGTTTATTACAGCCAGACTCCCTGTGAGATGAGATTGGCATTGCGAAATCACACAGACCAGCATTTATGATTTACTGTGAGGATGCTAATTATATAGCATTCATCATTAACAAAAACTACAGCTTTATTAGGCTGTTAGTTGTTCCTTTTATTGCTTTTATTTGCATTAAAATTGCATATAAATAAGGTGCCATTTTTTTGAAGATTAAGGTATGCATGCTGCCCTTGGTAAACCTTGGTGCATCTACTTGGTATTTAAGCTGTTAAAGCCAAAGTATATGTTTATTGCCTTAATTTCTATGAAGTTGGTCCACTAGCACCTGAAATTAATAGAGCCCTTAAGCAAATTGATGCTCTCAACTTTTACAGAAGGCAAGAGGATAACATTTCTTCTTCTGTTTCTGTTTTTTAGAAATTCATACATGATCAGGGGGCAAATGAAAAAGGGCTTTGCTTTTATCTTTTTATTGCCCTGGAATTGTAAGATTTGTGAACACTAGTTTCATGTTGTTTAAATGCCAAAACTAAAAATTTATAATTAATGTGATTATTAGATGAGAGATAATGCTCCTACAAGAGTATGTAATAAAAAGGTCTACAGCATGGAAAAGGAGGAGGGAAGGAAAGAGGTGGAATGTGATCACCGAGAGCAGTATGTAATTGCAAGGGTGGAGCATGTCCAAGACTGGTTTGAGATTGGATTTAGATTAAGAAGAAGGGCTGTGTGTTTAGTCTGAAGAGAAGACTAATATTATAGAGGCACCATAGTAAAGGTATAATCAGATTAAAGGACTGCACACACTCTCCAAGTAAGTGGAACTGAAATTGCATTTTCAGTAAGTATACCCTTTCTTTTGGCCTTTTAACAACAATACTGCATTTCTTTTGTCATGTGCCTTATCAGTTTTTGGAGTAATTAAGCTGTTTCAGGTTGTTTTGAATATTGGTGAAAATTGGCTTTGCTATCGACCTCTTTCTGCTATTGTCCATTTGCAATTACTAGGGGTTAAGAATTTAGAGTTATGATGAATCACTTGTTTTAAGGGTGTTTAGGAGAAAAACTTGCTGAAGGTTGCAGAGTTCAGACGTAACATTAAAACAGTAATACTCAGCTAAGAGTGTTTTACCTGCCATTGCCTGGTTGGACATTTACAGCAAAGCTGGTATCTGTTCTCTGACTTTAGAAGTATATGAAATAGAAGCAACTTCTTTAGGGAACAGTTTACAGGGGAGCAAAAAATAAATTTAATACCCATGTAATCAGCTTCCTGTGTCTGTTCAGATATTTTTTTTCAAGGTTTTTTTTTTTTTTTTAATATTGTGAAATTTAAGGGTACTTAACATGTTTTTCCTTCTTTAAAGTGGATCTTTTGGCTTCTCTGGAATTTGAACAGACATAATAGGCAAAATGAAATCAGAAAAGAATGATTCATAGCTGAGCTGATTGTGGGCAGGAGTTCACCCTGTCAACAATCTACGGTGAAATAACTATAAAGAGAAACATGAGATCTCAATGTACAGCGCCTGCGTTGCTTGGGCCACTGTAATGTATGTACTATGATTGTGAGGTCCTTCAATCCCAGAGGTGCTGAGGGTGTTCATTTCCCATCTTTCTATACTTGTGGGTGTGTGTACATGGGAAAATTAGTGCTGCAGCAGCTTCCTGGGCTGAAGTAAAGTGGTGCACAGAAACTGCTTTAGAACCTGACATACTGTTGTAGCTAAAATGCCTGTGTTTATAAATAAGGTAGTAGTAGGAAGTATTAAATTTCCAAGAAGATGCTGTTTATTTCTGTGTATTTTCAGACTAGGCTGGCTAAGGCTGTACACAAATGAACGAGTTAATT
Organism: Ceyx melanurus; assembly: GCA_024611195.1. Taxonomy (NCBI): domain Eukaryota; kingdom Metazoa; phylum Chordata; class Aves; order Coraciiformes; family Alcedinidae; genus Ceyx; species Ceyx melanurus. Next base: position 76,413 of record JANHGL010012907.1, on the reverse strand, counting down.
AGATTCTGCAGAGACTAAGCCCCATATAATAGAAATTGTATGTGTCTATATGATATCACACAGAATCCTCAAGTTTTGAGCTGGTTTGTAAAAACAATAACCATACTGTTGCTGCAAAATTCTACAGTGTAATTTTGCTATTCATTTATTATACCCTGTACTGTCCTTTTAAATAGGACATTTAAGAGGGTCCAATGGTGAAAACTTGTGAGCACATGTAGGCTGTTGTTACTTTCAGTGGAGGCACTCAATGCATGCAAGTTAATTACACCTCTTTTCAGCATTCTGTCCATAGAGTGCAGTTGTCTTGAGGTTTTCTTGGCATAGTGATGGCGTAGCCAGGATTCTGAGCAACGTATTCAGGGGATTCCTTTTAAATTTGAAAGATAATAAAAAAGTGCATTTTTTTCTGCTATTTGAATGAATCTATAGAGAATGAATATTGCTGGTGGAAAATATTTACTCTTTAAAGTAGCCATAGCTATTCACTGTTGCTGTAGCTATACTACTTTCAAAGAACCTCAAGTATCATTAGACTCATCCTAGAATAATAGTTTTACTTTCTAAAAAGTAAAATTTTTATGCTAGACAGTTGTCTTAAATCAGTAAACTGCCTTGGACATTTTATCTGGAGAAATAATAGCAAAAGTAATATTTTTAAAATCTCTTATAGGCTAAGAACTTTAATGCCAAGTTTCTTGCTAAAGGGAATTTTTTTTAGTTAAGTTACAAACACCTGAGAACTGAAATTTGTAATGGAACCTTCAGGTCTATTTTAGCCACAGTGGTATAAATACATCCAAAATGAAATTTATGGAGACTGATTTCACTAGATGGAAAGAGCTGATGGATCGAGCACTTGCCTTTACTTCTTAAGAGCAAGATCCTTTCTAAGCAGGTATTTTGCTCATACTGCAGAATGAGTTGAATTTCAATGTTCAAAAGCATTCATTATTTACCTTAAATTAGGTTTAAATGATCATGTTACTAAGCAATTTATTAAATTATTTTTGGCATTGCACTATAAACTTTTCATCTGAAGTTCTGTCACAGTGTACATCACTGTAGATTCTTGCTACAGCCAACTTTCAGTCAACTATTTCCATTAGTAGATAAGATTATGAATTACTGTTGAAGCACTATACTTAGCTTAGTGGTTATCCAGCCAATTGTATATAAATAATATTCTACTGCTGCACAGTCAGACCACTGCTCCCTGGCATTTTCTGCTTGATTGTTTTCACATTTGTATTTAACTTCAGTTATTAAGGGAAGGCTCATTCTCCTTAGGTGGTTAAATATTCCCTTGAAGCTAGTGAGAGCTCTCCTTCCGTAAGGAGGCTGGAATGGGGCCACAGGTCAGCAAAGTTCCCAAATACCCTTCCTGGAGATCAATATTTTTTCCATTCCCTCTTTTCCAGAACAGGGAGAAGTTAAGTAGCATGCAGGCTTAGAAATACACGAATACATAAGTAAAAGCTGTTCTGCAGAGGACAGGCTCCCCTGAAGTGATTTGCTTGATACCTGCTTACCAGAAGTCCAGCTGTGGCCCATAGTGGTTTCTCTAGGTCCACATAAAAGGTCTGAGTTAAGGAGGACATGAAATACCTGGAGTGGAACCCAGAAGTGCACGAGTCAGGAGTGGAATAAGGGGTGCTCTCTGTTCTACACACATGAGAACCTTTTGATGAAGGGAAAAGAGTATGGAAACAAATGGCAGTAAACTGAATAACTTCTCTGAACATTTATAGAATAAAAATAAATAACTTCAGGGTGACCTTTTGGTTTAACATTTTGTTTTTTCTGCAGCAACTGCTTTACCCTTTGCTTCCCCAGACATTTGTAAAACATTGGAAAATTGCAAATATCTTTACAAATGAAGGTTGGAATAAGTGGTTGATGGAAAATGCCATAGAAAATCTCTGTTTGAAAACTGAGAACCTAGAACCCTTTTCCATTTCAGAAAGAGGACTTGGCTTTGTGCCTTCTTCTGGTAATGAAGTTGCGAGTACCTGCATTTTATAAATGTAATGGAAGGGGAATATGAAATAATTAAGGTATTTTTAGCAACTCACAGAATCTTCCTTAAAGATAAGATAATGAATGAACAACAACAACAATAAACAACAAAAAAAGCACCACACTTTTTTTTTTTTTTTATAATTATGGAGCTTGTTATTATAAAAAAAGGGTTTTGGAGAGAGGTAAAACCATTTCAGTGGGTTGTTATGTGAACATATCTTCGTATGCTTATGGGTATATTCCAGTATTACAAGTGAGAATAATTAATTACATTGATCCCTATTTCATAAGGAAATTAATATACTTAAAGCCTCTAGTTTTACCCCAGCTGTGAGACTGAATTTATGAGTTTGTGCCTTACATGGCATGTATTTTGTTCATATGTCTTCATCAACATGCTTAATATGTCCAAAATATTTTTTCTCTGATTATGTCACTTATGTTGTCATAAAACCATGACGCATTTCTATAATCACAGGAAAGTACTATATTGCTTTTCAAGAGAGCTCTTCAAGGGTAGTGCTTTGATGTAATTCTATTAAACTGAATAGAGTTGTTACCCCACAAAGCTGTATTTATGCGTCAAGAAACAAATCCATTTTATGGATCTAAAAGTATTGAAGTTGTGTCATTATGGCAAAGTAGTTGTTTGGTACATTTGGTAAAATAACCTGTTTCCTTTTAATGATTCACATATCTTCCTTGCTGTTACAGAAATCTCATCTGAAAAACATAAGCAGAATGTAGCACTTTTATCAATTTTTATCTAGTAATTACATCTGAAAACTTGAGTATTTCTACATATTTTTAGGATTTGTTTTTCTGGTTTGTATTTGGGTGTGGTTTGGTTTTTTTTGTTGTTTTTTTTTTTAACAAGTTCTACTCCTACACATGCTAATAGTGTGAAAATTGTGTCTCTAGCCACTCAGTATCTTGCACTCCTTCAAGCTAAAAAGCCGTAAGTCAAACTGCAGCTTGGAAAAGTTCATATCCAGCAAGTTTCAGCTTGGATTTGTTTTTATGGTTAGTTTTAATGCTTCTAGATAGGATTTAGAAAGATAAAATCTGGCAGCTAGTCCTTGCTAATAACTATAGCATATTTTTAAATAACAGCAGGCATAATAAGGGTGTCATGCAACACTCATCCACTTGTCCTTAAATCTTTTAAAAGTGCTAGTTTGCCTTTTTTTTTTCCAATTGACTTCCACAACAATTTTAAATAAAATCTTATGCATATTTTTAAAATCAGGAATAAGAAGTAATGGGATATGCTTGTTCTGTTCCATACTGTACTCATTGCCATAGGATTTGAGTAGCTCCCACAAGTGCATTTAATGAACTAACATCTGTCATGTGTTGTTTATTGTCTCATCCTCTTCCCCTGGAGAGAACTGTGTGGAGTGTTTTGTTTCAAAAAGGGTTTTTTGCGAGGGAGAAAAGATTGCTTTTTTCTTTTTTTTGCTTAAGAACATGCTGCTATGTGTTGGTAATAGAGCAGGCAAAACTGAGAAACTTGGCATACATCTGCAGTGGAATGTAGTGGTGCTTGTGACCAGTCCTCTGTTCACAGTGCAAGATTTAGATTAACCCATTAAAAAGTTCCATCTCCCTTTGAAGAAGTCAGTGTGCTTTGTGTGGAGACCTATGGAATGGAAGAAGAGCCCAGCTGTCACCTGTGATCCTTGGTCAGCAGTCAGAGGTGCTCTTCTAGTGTCACCAGTGCAGTCAGCAGTGCCTGGGTTAGAGAGAATTCTGGTAAGATCCAGTGTAAAAACTAAAAGATATGATAACTTGGGTTGCTAGAGTTGTAGTGTAATGTGTGGTACTAGTTGTCTTAAGAGACAAAAACTTCGTTTTGTGATGATGAGGTAATTGGGCTAAGAAGTGACAGTGGCTCTGAAACTGGATCACTTTCAGCCATGATGGAGTTCTCCCAGACAACTGGACAATTTTAGTCATGGCCATTGTGAGATCTTAGCTAAAAAAAGAATCGAAGAAGATGGTGGTGCATTGATATCTTCAGTCAATGGACACTGTTTCATGACTGCAAAGTCTACATACTGCTCTTCTAAGTTCCCAGCATCACCTACATACCTTAGATTTAGACCTCAACTGTTACAGTTATATCTGTTGTAAGGCTGTCTGTTATTAAGCCTTACCTGGAGGGACATGTATATATTTTTGAAATGTGAGTTCACATAGTTTGGTTTGTTGCATTCTCAACAAAGTAAAAAAAAAACCCAAATCCAAAACAAACTACAAAATCCCCCTAATGAAGAATCAGATGGGTGTGATATGTTGGAAAAAAAAAATAAAAAATTTGTGAGTTATGTGCAGGCTGCATTGAACACACAGCACATCAGAGCCGTATTTCAGGTCAGAAGATACTGCTAGCCGAGGTCTGGAAATGCAGCTGATCCACAAAAGTTAAAAGACAGCTAACATAATTATGCATTAAATCACTCATCACCTGTTGTTCTGAAATCAAAAAGGGTAAAAAAGAGAGTTGATTTTTATGTATTCCAGGTATAAAGGGTCACGTGATGGAAGTGCAGTTTCCTATTTGGGTTACAGTCTTTCCTCCAGGGCTGTTTGTGACATTAGTGCTTAATGATGAACCTTAGACAGCCCTTCCTGGTGAAGTAGTGTCGTATTCTGCAGCCATAAGCTAAGTGGAGATGATAGCAGGCTGATGAGAGGTTAGAGGAAAAAGGAAGTTATTTTCTCTCCTTCTTCAAGTTCTTTGAATGCTGCCAAATGTTTGAGGCAGATGTGGTACCTTTGTGCTTCATTTATCAGAAAGGAGCATATTCTGGTGAACAAGGCACAATCTCCCCAAGACCTGACCACACCACAAGAGAACTGGGAAACTATTAGTGAATTCTCATGATCCTCGAAGATCATATTCAAAGATGTGATTGACTGCATTGATTGACTCCTGCATTGGTAGGCAAAGGTAGAACAGATTTCCATGTATGTGCCAATTTCAATTTCAGGGAAGAAGAAGATAATTTTTCAAGCTAGCCCTTGCTCAGTATTGTTGCAAGGATTTTGGACTGAAGAGGTAGCTTAACTGCCCAGGGTAGTTTGTAGAGGTAGGATTTGTCACTTTCAGTTGGCCAATAATTTGCAGTTTAGCAAAGCTTAGTAAAATCGGTTCATCTTATCTGTCTCAGGTTTTTGTCTGTCTTTCTGTTCTAGTACAGTCAGAAAAATAAAGGGAAATCTCTCTGAGGGTGCTCCCGCTGGTGGTTGTGGCTAGCATACAGTAGTAATGTTCTTCAGCTCTTCATTTCACAGTTGGTATACTGGCCACTGAAACACTGGTTTTCAGTGTCTGCTGTGGTCTGCAACTTTCTTTTAACATCTCAAACAACACTCACTGCTCTGTTTTCAGAGGATGTCAGTGATGGTCATTAAGGTAAGATGGGTTTATACTGCCATTGATCTCAACATCAGTGCATAGTTTAGAGCAGCTGAGACCTAGAGTGTTTTGGATGGACACATAAGGAAGCAAATACTTTCACTTCGCATACCCTCAATGTAGACATGAAATCTTTCCACCAGTTGCTTACTAAGACTTGGTCTGTATTAATCTTTTAATATGGAGTAGTCTGAGAGTCTGGAAAAGAAAACCAGAGTTCTCCCTGGCTTTGTTTTTTTGTAGTTAGATGAAGTTTGCTGAGCCTGAAGTGCTTCTTGCCTGCTGTTGGATGGGAAGGTGGTCCTAGTGCCAGCTGATTTTCCATGGAGGAGAGCATTGCTTGTGGGACTGATGTTGTGATCACCTCTCCATCTCTGTGGACTTCTGAGATCCAGTGTAACTGAAGATCTTTCTTTTGCCAGCTTTAACCTTAGTTTGTATCAGAGCAATACAATCTGGTTCTAGTGTATCTTAGTCCTGTGGAGTATGATTTCAAATCATACATTTCAAAGTATGATGTGGAATCTGGCTGTTGGATTCCAGTATTCTCTTGCTATGGCCATTTAATCTTAAACCTGTGGAAGCACATGCTTGAAGTACAGTAGTAAGTATGTGGCAGAGATTATAATCTGGATAGAATAGACAATGCATAGCCTATTATGATTAAAAAGGAATTATTATGCTTGAGGGTAAAGTTACGGTGAAACATTGCTTTGAGTAAACTAGGGTTGAGGGAAAGCACTGTATAACTTGACAGAACCTGTAGTGGAAGCCACCTGGTTTTCATTTTGCTGGCTTAGCACTATGTTAGATCATAAAAGTTTAATAACTTTTCACATTTCAATGCATTTATTTTAGATTGAAGGCTGAATTTCTTTGGAAGTAGATCTTCTCTCCATTGAGAAATTTGTGGTAAAAAAAAAAAAGCAGACCACCAAACAGTTTCAGGACTGATAGCAATGGCTGGTCTTTTAAAAACATTACTGGTAATATGTAACCAGACTGTCAGACACAGAATGTGAAACAAACTTTCATTTATGTCACTGATTTCTACTTGGAAAGGCAGCTTAAAATGCTGATAAAAATTAAGTCCTTGCAGTCTCATTGTACAGTACTGTAACATAGGTACACACTGTTTCTGTCTGCTTTTGCTTTAATGCTAACCTACAAATATTTTCCAGTGTGAAGAAAATTAAATGGTAAGTTTGATGCATAAGTATGAAATGGTGTCATGCGAATTATATCATGTAATTTATATCATAATATTTACTGTGTCAAAATTTGCCTTGAAATACAACAGGACCAAAAAAAAATTAATAGTATGAATTTTAAGCATATAAGTTGTCCTAAGAGCCTTTTGAAACTGAGTGTCTGTAACATTTAGGGAACTACAGCATTGGTTATACAAACATTAATTGCAAATCAATGCTAGTTCAATGCAAGTTTTGAGGAAGGCATCTCAAAGAAACAGCCACATTCTGACATACTGTAAAGTGCTTGCCCATTAACAACTCCTCTTTCAAAAACGTTGAATAAATGGCTCAGTTAGAAGATGGGTTTTTTTAGAAGTTTTGTTGCTTCATGGACACATCAGTGTTGCACACACTGGGTTAAGTGATAGTTTAAATCAAATACATACACAAAGCCTTTTTGAACCCTCCAGAAGCATTCTTTTAACTGTAGCCGTGTCATAACATTTATTGCTTTCATATTGACAGTTCCATTCTATTTACTTCTATTTTTGTCCTTGCATTTGAAAAGAACTGCTAAAAGTCAATGGAAATATGTCATTTTACTTGTGTGCTTGCTTAACTTTGTGCAGTTAGGATTTATGTTCTTCATCCAGCTATGTTTTCTTAGGCATGGCCAGAATAAATCAAGCATTTATATTTGGGTAGGTGGTGGCCTTAGAAGTGATTTCTGACATAGATTATCTGCTTCCAAAAATAAGAAATCCTTAATTCTGGTGTTAAAAGATGGGAACTAAATGCAACTGCAGGTTTTTAAAAACTAAATTGCTCTCAGTGTCATTTTTACATCTCACTAATATGAAGCGATACCAGTCATAAACGTCCCAGAAACAGCATTTTGAAGTGTAACACAAATAAAATGCTGATGAACTCAGTTCAATCATTTAATCTTGAAGTACTTTCGAAGCAAAGTTCATAGGAATTTATTTCTGTGGTAAAAGCCCAGTCCTGCTCCTGATTTTTTTGGTTTCTAAAATAGATGTTGAAAAATTACTTGCCAAGCACAGAAAGAACTGAGCAGAGAATTGAGAAAAATTGCACACAATAGGAATACCTTTCATAGAAGTGTAGTTCATCAGGAGACAAGAACATGGTACAGGTAGAGGTACTTGGTTTTTTTTTCAAATATATGGAGGTCTAGTTATCTTTCATAAACATTCGAAGGGGAGCTGATTTTTTCAGGAAGAGGGAAGTCTTAAACAAACTGACCCAAATAAAGTTAAACAGAACAGTCTGCTTCACTATACACTTCTGAAATTTTGTCAGCCTCTGGCATATATGGGTTTTACTTTGCGAACCAGTTCAAAGCATTTTTTTGTCAGCTGCAGATTATTTTTTTTTTCTGTGTATTAATCAAACAGCAGAATAGTTCTTTCAGAGTTAGAGTCTCTTAAGTAGTGTATCTCATTGTGCTCGTTAACAGCTGTTAGCATGGACATTTTTTATTGAATTCATGTGTTACTTGATATGAGTATATTTTACCCCTGAAGGACAGGATGGAAAGCCTTGTTTTCATTTATAAGAAGTCACTGTGCAGATGAAAACAGCATCTGAAAAATATTGTTTGAGGTAAACAACGACAAAGTCTGTCAAAAAATGTTGTTGAGTAAATAGTGTCTCTTGAATTTTCAAGCTTATCATTTTCTGGACAGTTTGATGGGGGGGGGGGCGGTAAGGTGTGGTTCATTTGTCTTACAAAGATTTTTTGTTTAATTGCAGCCTGCAGAAAACAGACCTCAGGGTGAATTGTCTGTATGGAGAGTTTATAATGTGAGATTCATCCAGGGATTTGTTTGATCAGTTCAGAGTATAAGCTCAGAGATGGACTGGCCCTGTAAATCCTGTTTCCTGGACTAGTAGCTGTGCTTTCTTATCTTCAATTAATGAGGAAATTCTGTCTGAAGGGAACCATTCACTATTGAACTCTGGGGTGGGGTTTTCCCCTTTCTTTCCTGAGAGAGAGGTGGGAAGGAATTCAGTTTGACTTTGGAAAATCTCAAAAAGATGTAAATGAAAAAACATTTCATGCTGGGGAGGGTGTGTGTGTGTGTTGTGCGTGTGCAGAGATGAGAATACCTTCTCCCAGAGAAATACTGCAATATTGAGAATATTGTGCCTTAGAATCTCTAAATTTTTCTGTATAATTTTCAAAGGGAAAATTGCTTTAATTCTGTTTTTGGCCTTGTTTGTGTTGTATTTCAGCCAGCATTTTCCACTGCACAGTAGTGATTTTTTTCCCTTTCCCCCCTGTTTTTGCTCAGTGTAAACAGTTCCATGCTGTGGTTACACAGACAAATATAGCTGAGAACCATCTTCTGGGAGAAGAGTCTCCCCGTGCATTTCTTAACCATTTTTTGGGAAGAATCAATCTCTCTGTGCATGCGAGAGAGGGAGGCAGGAGCTGTAAATTGAAGTGACATCATATATATTACTCTCATTGATCTGCTTTTAGACTGGAGGCAGGATAAAAGGAAATGGCATCAGGGAGGAAGTATGCTCATTTAGGCTCAGATCCCAGTGTGATAATGGAGTAATAATAGAAATCACGCCACTGTCAATTGGTCGCTGCATTAGTCTGAGGCAGATTTCCCCTCCAAGGAGGCTTTCAATGACTTCATTCAAGTGCAGGCAGGAGCAAATGTGATATTCAGCATACCAGCTGTACTCCTTTAGTGATTTGTGTCCTGGCTTAGGGGTGCAGTGCAAGTGCTGGTGCTCAGGATGCTCAAATAGATATATCTGTGTCACATTTCCTGGCTTTGAAAGGTCAGTAGTCAAATGTTTCAGTGGCATTTTTTTCTAGTATAAAGGGTGAATCTGGCATTTATTGCATTTGTTAATGTAGGAATTGATAAATATGCTCCTTTGCGTGGGTGGTCTTCTGGGATGTGAGGTCAGTGACCTCTAGCTGCCATACCAGATCTCTTAAAAGGCAAGATTTGTTTTCTTTGTGCTTTTTACAGGTTAGAGGTAGGATACAGAAAAATCTGTTTTGTTCGAAGATTATTTGTGGAAACCTTTTCAAACCTACTTATATATTGAGATATTCTTGTAATACAGTGTCATATCTTAAGTGTCTTGTGCACTGAGAGAAATAAAATACAAAGTATGGGTTTTTTTGTTCTCCAGATACTTAGTACACATTGATTCTCAGCCCTAGTAAGGTGCTTCAGTAATAGTCTGAGTTAACTTTCCAATTTGATTACTTTTTCTTTATTTCTTTCATCTTTCCTTTTTTTCAAGTACAGCCCTTATTTTGATATTCCCTATAAATTGCAGTTTGTTTTAAAGGTAACAGTCTCATTATTCAAACTCCAACACTATCACATCAGGTAAAATAGGGGAAGCAGTGGACAAATACCTATTTAGTGGCAGGACAAAGTGAACTCTTTTAAAAGGCTGAGGAATTGCAGGAGAGGTTTTACAGTCTTAAGGGCAAGATTGCAGATACAGTGCTGGGATAAAGCTTTATAGTGGGGATGATGTTTAATTCAATTGTACGTGACAGAAAACCTCTGGTGTGCTTGATTGCAACACATTAAATTATTTCCTCTTTGCAGTATCTGTACTTGCAATTGGGGCGGGTGCAACCCTGGGAAAGTTAGGGTGATTTCCATTCAGCAGGCATAGGTTGGGACAGAACATATCTACAATACAAATAGATGCCATTCCAGCAGTCATTGCCATCATGTAAAACGAAACTTACCGCATTTCCTGATTGATCTGCACTAAGGATCAAAAGTATTTTAGACTGAGCAGCAATACAGTTTCAGACTGTGATTTATAATTTAATAGGTTGTTGTTTTTTTAACTAAGACCACTGAAATTTTGCATTTGGAATGTTACAGTTGTTTTCTGAATATTTTCAACACGGAGATACGTATATACATACTAACACAGTGAAGTTTGTCCTGTATTTTGCTGTAGCTGTTTGGGGTTTTATGCATGTTAGATATGCAATATGCATTCACAGAACGTGAGTTACAAGAAAATTGCTTCACAATACTTGAAAAGAAACAGACTTTTTGTTTTCTCCAGCATTTATGTTTTGGTGGCACTTAAAAGCAAGGGCCCCTTTGTATTAAGTATAAGGCAAACAAATGGAAAATCAATAGTGTGCGCCCTGAACAGTTTTCATAGTGTGAAAGATAAGATGTAACAGGTGGGTGGGACAAATAAGGATGGTGGTGGGGAAAACAGAAAATAATGGAGTGTGAGGTTTTTGACTGAAAGTTTTAGTGCAATTACAGTTAAAAGCTGCTTTTGAGATAGTGTCATTCATATTGCTGTGTTTAGGGAAAAGATTTCTAAAGCCCTGAAGGAATTTTTTAGTAGTTTCTGTCATGAAGCTTTGGCCAAACTTTCTGACACTTTGCTTAGGGTAGTTGGTTTTTTTTCCTCTGGGCAGAATATCTTTGATGACAAGGAAATGGTAAGAAAGTAAAGAGAATGTTTCTCCTTTTACTTATGTTGAAAGTGGGAGAAGAAAATGTAATAGCTGCGCCCACTAGTGCTACTTTGGTTACAGGTCTGTCAGCATTTCTTCTGCTGTGCCCCCTATCTGCTGGTGTTGGCTAGTTCCTACCTTGGATTTTAATTAATGTATGAGCTGGAAACTGGTATGTAAAATCTAATCTCGGGTAGCTGTAATGTGGGAAGGTAATAGAAGCCATGGTCTCGACATTTTTCTCTGTAGTCTCAAATCCAAACTGATAAAGATTTAACCTGTCATTCTCAGAACTCTTCAAGCATAACGCAGCAGTAGGTGGAAGTAAATTAAGGTTATGACTGTTGCTCTGCTGTTTTGTTTTTGTTGGCTTCAATGAGATTCTCTAATGTTTAACATTACCTTAAACAATAGCTTTCTGGGGGTGATTCTGGACAGCAATGATAATGGAGATATAAACTAATAACTGTCAGGTGTTCTGTTTCTATCCAAGCAGCTGTTCTAGTTTCTACAAACCATTGCTCTGCTGGCTTTGTAGGTAGCATGGAAAGCTTTCTAAATCAGAAGTTACCTTTCTGTGTGTGGTGTTCTGCAACATTTTATTAGTGTTCCAAATGAATTCAGGTTCCAAGCAGAGCCACTTCCCAGAAGCTTTCCCTGTCTTATTTTTTGAAATGTCTTGCCATCTCCCAGGCAGATACTGTTGGACAGTGCAATAAACAGTCAATTTGGCATTTTAGTAGTTGTCCTGAATTTGAAATATTCAATATTTTTAAATGTCTGACTATTTTTAACAACTTCATTTTGTTGGCAGGCTTTAGTACCATTGATGCAGGAGAGCGGGACATGGGCAGCAAGGTGGGAGCAGAGAATTGCCAAGTGTGGTAGAAGCTGGAAGTAGTGTTAAAGTAACTGGATACCTTTCTTTCATTAATATATCAGGAGAATGTTAGAAGTTAGCAATGCTGGGGGTTTTTTTGTGTGCAAAAGCTTAATTTTACAGTCTTCCTCCTTTCCACCTTCCTCTTTTGGTGCCCTGTACTGATGAGTATTGGGGAAATAACCAACTTCTGACAGGTCACCCTGAACGCTGAATTTTCAATAGGTCTTTCCTGGCAGCTGGTGTAATATCTCTCTGAGATCTGTTTGAATTATTAATTTCTTCATCCAATAATTCTATTAAACAGAGCACTTAAGCACTTGCTACGTCAGACTCCTTGTGGTTTTTCCTTTTAGGTTACATTAGGTTCAACTTGAAAATGGTAAGTTCTGGAGTCACAGGCAACTGAGTACTAAACATATATCCGTGTATAGATACATACGGTGTGTGCTACAAACATAACATTCATGCCATGTAATGATGGATGACTTATGACTCATTGCACTAAAATATGCCTCAAAATGTGTCATTAGAACACTTGTTTTGTGAATCACTTACTTGTGTTTTGTTTCTTTGTTCACTCTAAGAATATTGTGCAATTTATCATATAACAGATAAAAACGTCTTGTTGAATCCTGAAATTATGCACTGTAAATTATTTTCTTTTTATGTTCCTTTGAGCCCAAACAAAATGGAATTACCTAGCATATATGTTCCATAAAAATCTTACTTAATAAGATAGGATTGTTTCAATAATATAATCACTATTTAGACCTGATATAAATATAGTAATAAAAACCATGGAAAATGAGCACCAGCACAGAGTCTTTCAGAACACAGACACATAAACCAAGAGTTTTTTCAGCAACCAAAGGCACTTGTCATATTTCAAGCACATTCTGGAAGTACACCAGTTAACACAATCTTGTAGTCTTTGGTTTGTTTCCATTTAATGGCTCAGTCATTAGAGATAGTTATTCATACATGGCATTTCTTTTCCTCTTAGCTTCTCCCTGACCAGCTGGTCTTACTTCTGGAATTCCTCTTGGAGGTGAAGACGTTGTGTCCTAGAATACTGCAGTGTTTAGAGAAAACGTACCAGCTCCGGGAGCAAGATGCTGAGGTAATTAACTTGAAAAGAAATCTATCGTACATAATTGTGTTGTTGACTAGGAGTGGTAAGTGTTCCACTAGGATCCAGGCTTACTAAAGTTATTTTTTCTGTGTCTGAATCTGAAATTGGATTTAATTAATTAAGTACTGTTGCTTCTTAAGATCCCCAAATTACTCAGTAGTTCTGTGCATTTTGTGTAGGTCCACATATGTTTGCATACCATGATAGTAAAAGACAGTGCAGCCTAGAGGTCATAACTGTTGTACATGTACCTGAGGAAGCACATTTGCTCAATTGTTAGATTTCTCACGATGTCACAGTGACTGTTCATTAGCACCCAGTTAATTTTAGTTGTGTGTATTGTCTCCAAATGCAATTGATCTAAAATTATTCTTTCCTGTGGCCAGTCCATATTGTTCCTCTTTGAGTACTCTGAAGTCTTACTCAGGATTTAGAAGTTTACTTTCCAGAGAGACTACAGTTTATTCTGTTTGGATAATGAATTAAAGGGGTAATCAGTTCTTTACAGTTGCTTCTAGTAAGTTCCAGTGATTTTAAGAGTCCCTGAGCAAAATGCTGTTTTATATGATACTGTAAATGCACCGTCCTGACCAGAGGCACATATAAGGCAAGTGACCCTGCTTCAAAGGGCTTAATGTCTTTGGGGAGCAAACCAGTGAGTCCTTATTACCACATGCAGTGCTGGCTATTTTGTAGAGAGTCCTATGGATTTCTCAAGCTGGGAGAGTTGTGACAATTAAGGCAGCAGACGTTTGTGACTGAAAGCACCCTTGCAATGAGTCTTCGCTTTGAGTGTGCAGTGTTCAGCAGGGGAGGTAAGAAGATGGAATCAGTCATGAGAAAATAAAGGGTATGTGGATTTATAGATAACAAAAGTTAATTATGAAGTAGCATATGATCAAACTAATGTGCTGTGAGTGACCATGGTAAACTTAACATGACATTTCACTCTTGTTTAATTAAAAACATCTGTGAAGGCTGCAGAAAATCAGTGTGCATGAATTACCATGTTATAATTGGAATTTTATGGTAATAATTAAAACGGAAGGAGAGAGCAAAATGTCTCTTTTTCTTCTTATGCTGAAGTCACTGGGTAGACACTTAATGAACTCTTGGGAGTCCAAACATTAACGTAAAGATCAATGGAACAGAGGTCTGGCTTTTTCTTAGAAAAAAAAGCAACATTTCAACTGTAGCCATTCACTGCAACTTTTTCCTTTTTTGTTGATACAAATTTCTGACTGCTAGATAAGCACTTCAAGCAACATTTCTATTTATAGGTATTTGAATATATTCTAATCACATTGGAATACCAATGAAGTGTCAGGGGTTGTACAATAGGAAGAGGAATTAATAGGCTGATAAATCAAAGCAGTATCTGTGGTCTTGCTGCTTCATGACTGAACTGTAAGCACCAGGCCACAAGCTGTGGTTTCTGAGGTTTTTCCTTTTTCTCCACTTCCATGCTTGCTTTCTTCCTTGAAATGGCATATAAATAAGTACACAAACAATCTCTCAGAACTTTTTCTTTTTTTTAAAAAACAGGACTTCACAAAATTATGGCTATAGTAAAAGGAGCATAATCTCCATTTTATTTTACAAGGTGAAACCAAGGGCTTAGCAGATCTTGAGAAGTACAGATAAAATAACATTACCATTAGCATTTTACCAGTCATGAGACCCATGACACCTACAGTCCCTTAAAGAAATGTTATCTTACACGCCCTCACATACCCGAGGGAAATACTTTTCATGACTCTTTCTTTAGTATGTGCATAGGACATTTTTCTTGTGTGACCCAGGGACAAAGAACCACAGTCCAAGACTATATCTAAGCTCTTCTTGTATAGAATTAGTTTGTGAAGACATTAGCTACTTACAGTGATCCTGTGTATTACTGGAATTCAAATGTTCTCAGTAACTAATACCGGAAATAGATAATTAAAAATACAAGCATTAAAAAAAATTGCAGGTGGACAATAGCAAAGGAAAAAAAACACCACCACAACAACCAACCAACCAAAAAATAATCCAAACCTGTCAATGTCAGAGGTTTTATTCAGAGATTGTGGTAAATATTGTTAACTGTGTTCCATCCAGCAGCAGAAAATTGAAAAATAAGGACTAATTTTCTTACTTTTGACAAGTAGTGTTTAAATTTACATTCATCTTCTGGAAGGATTGGTAGAGGTATGGCTAGCAGTATGTGGAAGTAGTACACAAAGAAATATGGGGTTTTCTTTATTTTGAACGAAGTTTGGTCTTAAATGTTGCACATAAAATGTCTGCACACTCGGGAGTTAAAAGGCTTGCCGTGTATGTATTGTAGATAGCTAAAAGGCCTTCTTACAGCATCAGAGCAAATATAAAGAATAGCATGTATATGTGCTACTGAGTACTTTTGTGATGGAAAGGGTATTCCACACTTTGTACTACTTAAGTGGAAAAAGTAAAGAATTTGGAAAATCACATTTTGTTGGATATGTGTGTGGGAAGGAGGAGGAGTAAAAGGCACAGTTGCCTGGTGGATTTTACTGTTGAGATTAAAAGTAGAGAACTACACCCCTGTCTCTGCCTGTTTTAAAGGACTTGAATGTTCCATATGGACATTGCAGGTCTGGTGCACGCTACTAGGAAAGCACCATACCAAAGGAAAGTACTGGATGTGCTCAACGTTGCTTAAGCCTAATTAACTGTAAATGGGACACATATGTATTACATTTGTTTTGTCTTTGAGTTACTTTGCAGTTCAGTTGCAAGAAGCCTGTGTAACACACCTCACCAACTCAAATTTCACAAATGCTTCAAGAGAGCTGGTTATTGTGCACCATTTTGTCCTACACAAGTGCAACATGGGAAGTCCTGATTCATGTTTCTTAAAGCTTTAGTATCTGTATTTCTGAAGCATCTTTGAGTTTACTGTTCAGTGCACCTGTTGCAAAATGCCAAGTACCTAGCAGTGTCTGCACTTGACTATGGCAAGATGAAGGTCTGTGTTCAGTCAGTGAAGGTTGCCAGCAACACTATTTGATACTCCTGACCACTTATTACCACATGGACATCCAGTCTTACCAATGTAATGGCACAGCTTGCTTCAGAAAGGCGAGGAGGCTTTGCAGCAAGTTAGTTCCATTACTTTGATTACTTGGCAGAAGACAGGAGAGGACAAAGGTGAGAGTAAGCCTTTGCCTGGAATTTAACTGTTGATCTGGCTTCAAGGTGGGCTCAGGCTATGTCCTTCCTGCTATCTCCTCAGAAACTCAATATAGTTACTTTCTCAAATGAGGTCTCAACACAGATAAGTAGTTTCAGAGGAGAATAGGATGTCAGTGATAGACTCTCCCTTTGCCAGTGGTAGACTCACCCTTTTAAGACAGACACTGATTTTATAGACTTTTTATTACTTTATAGAATTGGTTTGGTTGGAAGAGACCTTCAAAGTCACCAAGTCCAACTGTTAATACAGCACTACCAGGTCACCACTAAACAACATCCTTAAGCACCACATTTACATGTCTTTTAAAGGCCTCCAGGGATGGGGACTACACCACTTCTCTGGGTAGCCTTTTCCAGTGCTGGACAACCCTTTTGGGGAATAAATTTGTCTAATATACAGTGTAAACCTCCCCTGGTGCAACTTGAGCCCATTTCCACTTGTCTTATTGCTTGTCACTTGGGAAAACAGATCAACCTGCACCTCACTACTACTTCCTTTCAGGTAGCTGTAGAGAGTGATAAGTTTTTCTCTCAGCCAACTTTTCTCCATGCTGAACAACTCCAGTTCTCTCAGCCTCTCCTTGTAGTGAGGGGCCCAAAACTGAACATAGTACTTGAAGTGTGGCCTCACCAGTGCTGAGTACAGGGGCACTATCACTTCCTTACTCCTGCTGGCCACTTTATTCCTGACACAGGCCAGGATGCCATTGGCATAATAATACATAACACATCTCTGATAGCAACCCTTGACTCACAAGAGCCAGAAGTGAGATACTGATAGGTTAATAACATTTCAAACTGGTATGCCCTCAGTCTTGGATTCTACAAGAGACTTCCATGGCATTTGCCAAACTGTAGAATTCTTAACTCACTGCAATTCTTTTCAGTCCACTTCTGCAACAGAGCATTACATCCTTTTCCATTTACTGTTCAAATCTTGGAATATCTCACAAAGCAGGGAAATACAAATTTGTTTCCCAGAGATAAAATTCACTGATGTGAATTATTTAACTTAAGCATATCAAATATATATTTAAACAATGTTTTGAGGGAAATGAAGGTTTCAAAGTTTAAAGCCATTTTTCTACCACCTCTCAGTATCTTGAGCCCATCATGGCTCAGACCTTGTCAGACAAATGGGAAGCAGTTGCATGGAAGAATGTTTGCATCCTCAATTTTCCTATGCCTATTTTCTTCCCATGCTACTTCCTGCTACATAATAAGATAGCTCTTAGACAGGCTACATCTCCATCATGTACCATGTCCTATGTCCAAGAGAAGTATTACAGAAGCTATCTGCAGTTTGAAGATTACAAAGTCCATCTGGAATGTCAGATGGCTGAGGAGAAGTGGGTTATAATGCAGTTACAGTTACCATCAGAAGCGCAGCAGGATAACAGAACTGATGGTGGATCTGGACTTCTTTTTATTTTATTTTTTTCTGAGGTGTTTATTTTATACAGGTAATTTAATTTATTCAGTATGTAGCATCTGGCAGAATGTGGAGAGTTGGCTTATGTGGAAACTTTCCAGTTTCTAGTGGGTTTTTTTTTTAGGTCTGACTAGCCTTCATGACACCTCTGTTGATATGATCATGCAAGCTCGTCTTGTCTGAGCACAGGCTGTTAAGGGTTTTCATGTAAAAAAATTGGAATAACTTACAAATATCTAAAGACAACACTAGGAGCTCTGGGTATCATTCAGTGAATCTTTCAACTAGAAAAACCCTGTGATTGTTTCCATTATTTCTTCATTTGGTCAGGGAGAGACCTCTAATGTGTGTGTACCCAAGATCACAGGACAGCTGAGTAGCCTGCAGCATGGTAAAAACATGACTAGGAAAAGATCACTAAGACCACAGGAGAAGGGTTGTGGGTATGTGGGACACTTTCAGTCCTGTTTAACACTTGACAGTGTTTCTGCAAGTGTGTTTTAGCTTGTTGTGGAATTTTCTAACCCGCTAATAAAAAATACAGAATGTGCATATGAAAAGATTTATGCTCTATTTCCCCATACTTTTCAATATAGATGGCTTTTCTTTCTTTCCTACTGCAGGCATCACTTTTTATAAAACACCTTGCCTGCACAGCATATAGAAAGTTTCTTCATTACTTTTCCTTGTCTCAACAAGCTGGCTGAAATGCTCTTCACTTACATAATGCCTCCCCTGTATGCAGCGTCATAATGTGGTATATTTTGGGGAGAAAGGAGAGACTGTAACTGTTTCTGCAGAAAATGTGAGTAAAATGAGTTAAGATCATAATATCATCAGTCATGTGGGTGGCATGAAGCCATTCTCACACAACTACTTCATTGTGCATGAGGTCTGCCTATGAGACCATGGTTATAAAGTAGTTGCATTTTGTTTCACTGACAGAAATCCAGTCATGCTAATACAAACCGTAGAAGGTGCTTGGCATACTAAAAGTGGTGAGAATTGTGTTTAGAACAAAATAAATTTGATTCATTGATCTTTCCCAGCCCGTGAAAAGCTGGCAGACATGGAAGTACAAATGAATTACAACACAGTGTCTGTCTTGCTGCTCCTTGTCTGATGGCAACCACATTGAGCTGAGCACATTCTTGCGCTGCATTATTCAGCCGTCCTGACGGCTGTGACTGGCCATTGTTGGAGGGCACCCATATGGAACAGAGCTCTGTGGAGTACACTGCAAAACTGGGTGGGAAATGGCAGCCACTCAGGAAAGGTCGGTCCATGCTTGTAAGAGGACAGGGCACACGGTGAGCTTTCCTTTCAGCATAGCCACTGGGCTAGTCCTCCCTTGGGAGGGGCTCAGGACCAGTCTCCAGCTTTTCAATACAATTAGCAGTGTGTTGCAAATGCCTCCACAGGCTCACCAGCCCTTCTTGACTGGGGCAGCATAGACACCTTTCAGATAGTGGCATTGCGACTGAAGAGGGACATACACAATCCTTTACCTTAACCTATGTCATTGTTGATATGAACCAGCAGCATAATGGATGAAAAAGGTGACAGCTTGAGCTGATGAGGTGATTACCATGTAAGAGGACATTCTTTTCTTCAGAATATAAATTGAATACTGAAAAAGTAAGGATAGATTCTGTACTTAAGCTATATTTAAACGTAGTGTTTATTATTCAATTTAAACTCAGGTCGGAAGGAACTGCCTTATTTTGTATATGAGAGTATGTTTTGCAGGACTTACAAACCTGCTTTGAAAATTTATCACAGATGCAAAATAAATTTCACCAGCCTTTTCTTAATTTTATATTCAGAGAATTACTGTGGCAGTAGAGATAGGTAAGGTTATGTTGAAATATTTTTTTATTTGCAATTAAATTGCAATTAGCAAATCAGTAGTTAAGAAAATAAGAATTTTAAAAAAGCTCTGTAGTGCCATCAGTCTGCATGACAAATTAGTTTCTGGAATAAATCAGATTTGAGGTTGGTATAGACAGTCATTACTGAGGTGATATATTCATTCAAGGGAAAAGAAAAAAAGTGAAAAGAAATGAGGGTTTCTACAAAGTTAAACCTCTATATCATTATGACTTCTTTTCACAGTCATCCTCACAGGTATATTATTTGTTTTCCCTGATCTTCACCTGATACTTATCCAGGTAAATACTAGCAAAGGATATCTTGCTGTCATAGAAAATCTTTCACATTTTCACTAGTAGGGAGGCTAATTTCAGAGCACAGTAGACAATCCCCCTCTCTACACAGGAAATTATTGACTGCAGCAGTAGCAACTTTAATCTTGGTATGTTTTGAGTCCACTCTGTTTCATGTTCTTACTTGTGTTGCATGCAAATGCAGTTTGCAGGTTCTGGTACATATGGTATTGGTATTGCTATTAGAAAAGTTAGTTTTTCACAAGTATGCATTCACAGGAGTTGGATTTTTTTTCACAATGGAAAGAACTGAAAAGTGTAGCTTCTAGGAATATGGCATTTGCTTCTCTAAGAAGAGGCCCAAAATTCAATGTGAGGATAAGAAAATTGGAACAGGATGAGAGGGAAGTACTTCCAGTAACAGGAGTGGGAGTCATCTCTTTGGACTGACTCTGGCTCATGTGCCTGTCATAACTGTGTGGATGTGTTGGGATGAATTTGTGAGACTGACCAAAGCATAATCTCAGACTGCTGTGGTTTTCATTTGCAAAGAGTGGAGGCTTTTCCAGCCACCTGAGAAGAACAGAAAATCCCTCCATCAGCATTAGCTCTCTGAAGGGCATGATCAGAGCATGAGATTTATGGAGCACTGGAAATAGCTTTGCACCAGTCAGCACTCCTGATCCCACACCTCTCTGGGAGCCAAGAGCAACACGTTTGTCCCAGATGATCTCACCTGCTGCTGGGTGACATTAATAGGAGTTTCCAAGCCCATAACTGATACCATTACTGGTTCTGTTCAGTTATCACTGCGTATTTTTCTGACTGTTTTTAGGACTTAATTTCCTCCTTGTCTGGCAACCCAACAAATTAGCAAGACTTGGAAAGTTTGGGAGCTGATGGTAAGACAGAACCAAATATGGAACTGTGTCAATGTGTTTTTTTGGCTGGTTTGTTTTATTTTTTTACTGTTTATCTGAAGAATCCATGGAGGAGGGCTTTGGAGATAGCTCCTGCTTTTCTATGCCCTGGAAAGGAGAATTAAGTGCTGTAGTCCTTTCGGCTTCTGAAATCAATCCCAAAGGTGTTCTAAATTGAGTGCAGCTGCTTTATAAGAATTTTTTTACAGTATTTATGTGAGGGAATTGAAAACCCAGCACTGCAATATGAACCACCTGGACTTTTAATGAAATTTAAAAGGTTGCTCTATTTGCATATATATGATAGCACTGACATAGCAGCCAGGGTGTAAATGAGAATGTATTGAGTAATGAGTATGTAATGAGTATTAAAAATACAAACAAAAGCTTCTAGCTCTTAGCAGTAGTTTTGTTGTTGTTGTTGTTGTTTCGTTATGTATCTGTAGGAATTTTTGTGCTTGTGTGGTGCATCTTAGTTGGTTGGTTGGGTTTTTTTGTCCTGAACCCCTACCCCCATACACAGTCAAAGAAACAGACAAACAAGCAAATAAACACACACACACACACACACACACATACACACACAAAGACATACACCAAAAAACCCACAAAACTTTTCATTTTAAATTAACTGGTTATGAAGCTACATCCAGAGAGTCATCTCCTGTATAAAGACTGACTGCAGATGCAGGTTACGTCTGGATAGGACCATAGTGTTGGAAAAAATCTGTGACATAAGCCTGTGGGGCCTAAATAGTGTGAAACAGGAAAAAAGTCTGCTGTCCTCCTTTCAACTCAATGCCATTTAAGTATCTTTGGGGTTGACAAGTCCTAGAGAGGAATGTTGTTGTGTTCCTCATGGGGCAAGCATCCTAAACAGCAATGGTCACCTTGTTCTTAAGGGCAAGGAAAAAAAAAAAATATGACTCAAAAACCTGTTAGGTGGAGTAAAATCTAGATGCTCTCCTTTCAAAAATGAGCAAGCTTCATCTGTGTTTATAAAATCAATATGTATTTCCCTTCAGAATTTTTGCTGGGGTTTGGGAAACAGGGTGTGTGTGAAAGTGATGTGAAAGATCTTTGTTTTTAGAGTCAAAAACTCAAGTGTAATTGTCCTGAAAATTGGAAGCAAAGTTTTAAACTATGCAAAATTGGAAGGATGTGAGCATGGGCTGGGTAGAGTGGTTATGACCTATACTGTAGTGTATGACCACACTGTCCACTGCTTGGAATTTGAATCTTATTTTCATATGGAGCTCCAGATTCTGTCTATCACAGCACCACTGGAAATCACAGATGTTTGGACCAGTCACTGTGGGAGGCCAAAGATAAAAGGGAAGTGGGTTTTTTTTTGCCTCTAGTTACAAGAGGTAGAGGTGGCAACAGAGGGATGGAGAGAGGAGCCTAAGCAAAGGGGGCAGATTGCTGTTGCCTTGATACTAGCAGCAGCCTTTTGCTGAACAGGAGTTACAATTTAATAATAATTGGTAACAGACGGTTGGTGTGCTTGATCTCAAGCTCTTCAGAGTTGTATTTCTTCTTCAGATGTATGGGTATTTATGTGCTTTTTCCCACTGAAATGTTTGGGTTTATAAGCCCAGCAGTCTTCCATATGCATGTATAAATAGCTTATGTTGAAATACATATACAAACACTGTATGGGTAAAAACGCTAGACAAACTCGAGTGGAGACAGCTGGGAGAGACAGTGGCTATGGGAAGTGGTTGAATCATTTATTATGTTGATGTAAAAAAACTAATTGTGGTGATACCAGAGATATTCTAGCCACAGTCTGTAGATTGGTGTTCCAGTAGAGTGTCAGAGGTAGTGTTGATGGGGTTGTATAGGAGATGGAGAGTAAGTTGTGGTGCTGCAATTTGGGTAAATTGTCAGTTGAGATGTATATGTATGCACAAGCTATTCTTACCTTGCAGAAGGTATGGGGCTTGTCCCTGCAGTACTTCTTGGTGGAAGCAGTGCAAGGTTGGTTGTGCCTGAGATTGGCACCTGGTTTTCCCCTCCCTGTGAGCTACAGAATCTCCTGGCTCCACCCAGCAACCTGTCCTTACTCACCCACAGTCTGTGTATGCCTGTGGTAATTTGACCCTGGCTGGACTCCAGGTGCCCACCAAGCTGCTGCTTTTCGCCCTGCCCCTTCTTCTCTCAGATGGACTGGGGGGGAAAATTATGACCTATGTTGAAAACCTATGATGGAAATCATAAGGTTAAGTCAAGTGCAGTTTAATGAAAAGCAAAGCAAGGCCACATGCAGAAGCAAAAAAAATGAACCTGTTATCTACTTCCCACCTCTGGCAATGTCTCGCCCCTTTTCCAGGAAGCAGGGCTCCAAACTCATAGCAGTTGCTCGGAGGACAAGCTGGTGTCCACACACAAACCCCTGCTCTCCCTTTCCTAGTTTTTTATTGTTAAGCTGAATTCATATGGTATGGAATATCCCATTGGTCAGTTCAGGTCAGCTGTCCAAGTCATGTCTCCTCTCAAGATCTTGTCCACCCCATCCCGTTGTGGGGAGAATGCTGGAAAACCAGCCATGGTGCTGTGTGAACGCTGCCCAGCTGCAG